>VUQH01075398.1:0-12219 GCA_015106775.1 Etroplus canarensis
TTTGGACATGTTCAGAGGAGGGATAGTGGATATATTGGATAAAGGATGTTGAAGATGGAGCTGCCAGGCAGGAGGAGAAGAGGAAGAGCACAGAGAAGATTGATGGATGTAGTGAAGGAGGACATGCAGAGGGTTGGTGTAAGGGAAGAAGATGCAAGGGATAGGATGAGATGTAGGCAGATGATCTGCTGTGGCGACCCCTAATGGGAGCAGCCGAAAGAAGAAGAAGAAGAATGTTCTGAGCTCTCTACAATACTAGAAAACCCAAGTCAGGAAATGTTATTGGTACTTTCATTTTATATATATTAACTAACAGAATGGGTTGCTTGTTCCTTTTAGATATAGTATAACAAACACAATTTAGGAATAACATTTGAATATATTATATAACATATACATGGTGTATAAGCATCTTTTGATGTAGATATTACTTCTTATTTTGCAGTCAAATAAGCTGGTATGTCTTTCTGCATTGTTGTCCCAGTATTGTGTACTCCTTCTTTGGCTCTTGGATATATTACCACCTACTGACATAGTGTTTTTTCTTTAGAGCTGTACTTCACTGACATAAGGGTAAATTTGAGAATTTACTGTTAGATTGAGTTTAGAATTGTATTTACCGAAAGTAACCACAGACACTATAAGGCAGAAATGAGGGCCTTAAACAATCTAGAATAGATACAGTATGGAACAGTTCTGTAAAGTGAAATATGTCACCTGTCCTATTTCTCCCCACATAGAGCTAGTCTTTTGCTTTATAACCTATTAGGGCAGTTCATTTATGTTAAAGAGAAAACTGTAGAGAGACAGAGAGAGAGAGAGAGAGAGAGAGAGAGAGAGAGAGAGAGAGATTGTCCAGATGTAATAAGTGGGCAAGGAGAAACTGATAGAAGCTTGTTTCTTCTGAGCTGTCTCAAGGAAACAATGTATTAGTCATCACCTTGCCAGCTATAGTGGCAAGCATCAGCTTGTATTTCGTATCTAACTGCTCCTTTCAGTAGCAAGACCAGAATCTTGACAAGTACACGATATCGACAAAAATATTGGGGCACCTACACATTACACCTACAGAAGCTTTAATGACAGCTGCTCAGCCATGGGAACCTATTTCATGAGGCCCCTGGTACGCAGTTTTTGAGTTGATGTTATTGCCAGAGGAGGTTTGGATTGCTGTAGTCATTTAGTCAACACAGTGTTGGCAACTTTTATGCACTATGCACCTCAGCGACTCAGCATCACTTTATGGTTGAGCTGCAGTGGTTCCTAAATGCTTCCACTTTATAATACCACTTTACAGTTGATGGTGAAATATCTAGGTGGGAAGAAATTTCACCAACTGACATGTTGCAATGGTGGCATCCTATTACAGTACCATGCCAAAATTCAGGTGAGTTCTTTAGAATGAGTTTGTAAAGACAGATTACATTGCTAGGTGATTGATTTTATACACCTGTGGCAGTGGGACTGAATAAAACACACAGTGACTGAGAGGTGTGCCCCAGCAATTGTGTCTATATAGCTTATCTTTTGACTGGCCCAACTTTGACTAGGAGACGCTTAAGGTTCTTTGATATTGCAGTAGTTTAAGTGGGTACATAAAGAGAACATTCCACCATGTTCCTCTTCAAGTTTTGTTCAGGGGGGAAATGGAGAGGTCCTTCTCTCTGTATTTGCTTTCGAAATGTGCTAGCTCCCGCAGAGGTGAGACACCTGGTGGACAAGCTAAGAATCGTCCTGTTTTCAGCTGGAACTGTCCTTCTTCCACAGGCAAGTATTAACGTCATTGGTCATCTTCCAGAAGAAGTCATGCCCAAGAACAGCAAACTTTGACTTCCACAAGTTGGTCAGTTCTAAACCAACATTTGGGGTTATCAGCCCCTTCTTCACTGATACCAGGATGTAGAGCATATGGCACCCAATATGATGCTATGTTGCACTCACCATTGTCATCAGTATTGCGGCTAGATTTAAAATTACCTTATGTCACTTGGGCTGAGATGTTAGTGAGGTGTCCTTGAGATGAGCATACAAGCTGGGATGATCCGTAACTGCCACTGGGTCACCTACAGTTGTGGACTGAAGCTGTATCTGAGAAAATCAGCATGTTATACCACTTAACAGTAACTTGATTAAAATTACTGCACTAATTTCTCTGTAAATGGGTACAGTAGATATCCACATACACCTCACTGTGAGTCATCCTTTATTAACAGCTTGTCTTCTCTTTCTTTCCAGTGTGAAGTCTTTGCCTGTAATTGTGTAGACTTCATCCTATCCTCAAGTATTGTTCTGGATGCTATATAGCTCTCTAAACCAGCATTTATCTTACTTCTTTTTTGTCCATATATATTTGCAGGAGCTGAGTTGTTGTAATAATTAGCAACATAATAAGAAAATAGAGGAGAAATTGTCAGGTCCTATGTTGTATTTCTAGTTCAGAAGCTGTTGTCTGCAAACTGTGTTATTTGCAGATCTTGTTTTAAATTGGGAGTCGTTCACTGAAAACAGCATGTGTGTCTGCTTATGCATTTGTGTGTTCAATTCGGGGATTGAGATAAAAAGTGATTGTGCGTGTGTGACTCCCTGTCAGTCTGTGTGTTGGTCTATTAGTGCAGTGGGAAGGTAGGGGGAACTCACCACTATATAATCTAATATGATTTTCTTCCCATCTGTCCACAGAAAATAAAATTACAGGGCTGTTATGGGTAGTATTCTCAGATTTCTCTCTGAAATGTTTTTTTTTCTAGCCTCTTTATGCATACCAGTGGCAGGAACTCAAACCCAATGCATCCTTTCACATAAAATGTGCACATATTATTGTCGGGCTTGTTAGATTCCTGGGTGGAGTCCGCAGACCAACTTCCACCTTCCACCCTAATACAGTTTAACAGAGGAGTCTGATGTCATGTTGCCTGGCAACGAGCAAGGAGAATCTGCAGAATCACTCTTGATTTACTGGTCATTAAAACAGGCAATCTGAAGGCCTAACCTCACTTGTTGCTATCAGTGAAGCTGTGTACTGGCATTACATCTCATAATAAACTGTCGTTCTTACATTAGTTAGTAGGTAATATTACAAGCAAATATTTTTTTAAACAGAATATTAATCTTGACATTTACCATTTACACTAAAAATTCCCATTCCTCCCATGATCTCTGTGATACCCTATTTCTGGGGGTAATTTTGAAAAACATTTATTCATAGACAGCTAAATTGTTATGCTGACTGTCAAAGAAACAAACTCTGAGGCATAAAGTAATTACTGTTAGTGGGTGTGGCACAAAGTGATATTTGCATCATTGTTGATAGACAAAATGGCAGGAATAATCAGCACTTTGCCATCAGCTGCTTGTTTACTGCCCACAGCGTTCAGCAGCCACAGTAGGCGAAATCAATGTTGGACTAAAACGAATATCTGGATTGTTATTAATAATTAATAAAAATGTTCCACACACTTAAGATGCTCATAGTTTTCAGCAGAAGCCACAAAGCACACTCAGAAACCAAATTCTGGTTTCTTTCACAGATGTTTGTTGATACACATTGCTGATACACTGAAATGACAATATCATAAACTTGTAGGTTTCTCCATAGTGTAGTGGTTTAGGCTCAGAATCAGAACATTTCATTAATCCTATGGGGAAATTGCATTGTGTTACAGAGTTAGATATAAAGTTAGATAAAAATAAATTAAATTTGAAAGGCAAGAAAATGAAGGTCAGAATAAACAAACATATAAACATGTATAAATTGCAATATGTAACATAACTCCAAAGTTAAACACTGTATACAATATGTAATAATAAAACTGAAAATGTATAAATATGAAACTTTACACATTCACCCTACAAGTAAAAGGTCCCTGCTTAAATCCAGGTGAGGACACAAGCCCCTCTCTCAAAGGAGGATTGTGTCAGGAAGTTCCCTTCTTTGCCTCAAGTGATGAAAACACACTGAAAAAAGCTTTATATAAAGCCCATGCACCCCTAAAATAATTTCTGAAATCTGTACATTCATAAGTGCTTTCAATATCTTAAAATATCCATAACATGAATTTACAATGAACCATTTACAGGGTCTCATTATATTTTGCACATGAAAGAGATCGTGATAGGTTTACAATTTTACAGATTCTGAAGTGACACATACCAATTGTAGTTTGTTCACTGTCAGCATTGTTAATGATCTACAGTCTTTTACTGTAAATGATGATGCGTAATGCCTCTGAATAATCTTTGTGGTTAGCACTTTAGATGCATTTTGCAAAATGAAACACCCTCATACAGTTGAAAGTTAGTCATCAACTTAATTCAGCTAGCAATCTTGAAGTCAGTGACAAAAGTAACTGAAACAAAATAAAATATAGTTGACTTTTTGGCTTAAAATGTGACATTCATACATTTCCATAATATGCAAGCACTTACAACAGGTGGGCTTTGACTTTAACTTTGTATAGTTAGATATTTCAAATAACAAGAGCAACTGAATATAAAATTTAAAGATCCTTCACAGTTAGATAAATATCAATCTGCCTTGGATCACTGTACATGATTACAATAATAAATGTTATCATAAGGCATGTTTAGTATTAAAAAGTGTTCCTTGACATGTATATTGCTTTTAAAGTACATGTTGAATGAATGTGGACTCATGGGGATCTGCTATATTACAGCTCAAATATTTGTTCATGTTGCACAGTTAAAACTGGGCTATTTGTAAATTGGAATATTAGCACTATTAAATAGTCTGATTCGTATCCAGAATTCAAAATGAGGAAAAGCAACAAGTACAGAAAAAATCCAGACAAGAACTAATGAAACATTACAATAAATGCATCAAATATATTATAAAAAACACCCAAAGGTCAACCTCTTTGTGTTCACATGCTGCTAATCAAGATATTCTGTTGTCCACTGTACCCCATGAAAACAAAATAGCTCACACAAACAACATTATATTCAGCTAGATTAGCCAAGCCCTGCAGTTCACTGGAAATTTCCTAATGAAAGAAGACATTTGTGTCATTAGCCTGGTGACTGGATAGTGTTTGAGAAAGACATGTCAATCTCTGTACTCGATAAGTGAAGTTTACTGCATGACACACTTTGACTGACAACCTCCTTATTTGCATAATGAAGCACAAAAACCAATTTAGAAAGAAATACATATATAAATAGATTAGAGGAAACAAATAGAAAATTACAAAGAGAACATAATAGAACAGTAATACAACATACAATGGAAAATTAAAGAATACAGATAATACAATAAAAATACAAATAAATAAAAGTATGAGTATAAAGGAAACTACAGAAACAACTTAAATAAGAACTATCGATTTATATTACATTTCTTAAAATAATTAATACATACAATGGGTTTTAATATTTTTGTGGCACAATAATAGGGATGTTAAAGTATGTTTTTGCCAAATCATTTATTTATTTTTGGCAAATTTGGTCTCCCATAAACACATACAAAGAATATATGAAATAAGTAACCTCTGCTTGCAAGATAAATGAAAACCCTGCTGGGTTCAGTCATGTACTTACTGGTCATTTGAAAAGTGGTGTTGACTTACTACAACTTATTCAAAATCACAACTAAGCTCTGAAATATCAATAGATGCAGCACTGAAGCTCATTCTAGAGTCTCTGTACTGTGTAATGTTTATACAATACACATTTTAGTGTTTGAAGAAGTAATTCAAAATTTAAGAAAAATAAGGAGAGTACATAGGCAAACAAAGTATAATCCAGCACATAAAAAAGATATGTTAAAAAGAGAGAATTAGTTTCAAACAGAAAAATTAAGTATTAACAAGTGTAACAGGATTTGATAAAACTGAACGATGGACAGAAAGTACAGTTTTACATACTGTAAACGAAGAAAGAAAATGTAGTGATCTTATGCATATAGTGTCTTATTAATTCCCCCCCTCCAGGTGCACCATGATAGGCCACCTGGCTGAGCAGGTGTGCCAAAGGCTGTAGCCTTTCAAATCTGTCCCAGGCCTTTTCCTGAACTTTCCTATCCTACCATCCTGTCCTTCTTTACTGAACGCAAAAATGACCCAAAATAAAATAAAAAAACAAGTCTTTAATCCCCCTGCAGTTTCACCCTCACATTCCATATAAACAATGCTAAATTAAAATGTAACTTTCATGCTTTATTTCTCATGATAAAATAAATGAAGGCATACTTGACTTACATGTAATCTTTATTCTTTTAGTTTGTCACTGAAACAGGTTATAGCACTGTCTTGCATGCAGTTAATTTATACACTACAAGCATTATGCATATAAATGATGGGAGATGTTAAAGTCTAAGTAATCAAAACATTCTTGCATTATGCATACAGTATAGCGTAAGTATTGAATGTTTTAATTACATGCACAATGTAATTACATGAATGGAATTATACTTTTGTAACACAGAACAAGAGGTGTAATTTATGACACAATTTAAGATGGATGTGATGGAAAGTGAATTAAAAGAAAAAAATAACACAACAATATAAAATGTAAACAGAAATAGGAACTAGCTTAGGGCACATGAGATCTGAAAAGCCATGTCATTGAGATTATTAAGAATATTGTGAGCCATATTTTATCTATGTTAGATATTTAATATAACAAAAACTGAGTTTTAATCTGTGAGAAAACAATTTACAAAACACACAAAAAAACCCTTTTCCACTCATAATTTCCAAAAAATATTACTTCAAGGTT
The DNA here is from genome assembly GCA_015106775.1 of Etroplus canarensis. NCBI lineage: Eukaryota > Metazoa > Chordata > Actinopteri > Cichliformes > Cichlidae > Etroplus > Etroplus canarensis. The sequence continues at coordinate 6,733 of VUQH01075398.1, forward strand.
ATGTAAGAAAGATTAACAGGAGGATCATATAACAACACCAGTAATCTAACACTGGCATTTGTCCTTTTTAGTAAGAACGGCTATCTATAATTTAGTTTCAATCCAATTTTTCAAGTCATATCTCTGCTGCTCCTGTCAGCTTAAATATAGCAGTATATGGAGAATGGATTGTATATTCTATCACAGGTAATACAAAGAAATTCTAAGTATTACCCCTTAGTTAATAATCGTTATAGAATAAATTCCATTAACAACAACTAAAAAAGAAAACAGTGAAAAAGGTAAACACATAGAGAAGCTTGCATTTTGGAGAAGTAAAAATATTGGAGACACAGTATAATTAGACAAAATGACAATGATGAACAGGATGATTTACAACAAACTGAGGTTTGTTGTTAAGTGAGGTAAATTATCACAGGATCAGTGTTCAAACAGCAATTTTTGTCTTAAATGTCCAGCTTTAAAACCAGTGCAGATTTTTTTTAGCAATTTAATGTTAAAATGTGCATATATTTAGCAGTATTCTAAATAGTGCATTAGTAGAAAACAGGAATTTGAGATGATGCAAGTAAGTAATTAAAAAATAATAATTTAACGTACAAAGAATTTTTCAAGGTTGCTGCTTTGACACTGATAATCAAACATAATCTGCACACTTGGCTGGATTTGTTTGGACTGTGGGCTAAGTTTATGCAATGTATAAATTAGGGCTGTCAAATGATTACAATTTTTAATCAGAACAATCGCAGGGCCACTGTGGATTAATTTAGAATAATCATGATCAATACCCACTCATATAAATTGTGTCAGTTTTTCAGAGGTAGATTTACTGATGCCCCGATGTTCCGTGAGGGTGGTTTGGTACAAGCTGGGTGTCAATGAAGTACTTGCAAAAGAATCCCCAACTAATGCATGCTTCATGTTGATGTGGTACTTTAACCTGGAAGTGCTTCAGTAAAACAAAAACTCTTTCCTGAAGAGTGTGCAGATTACTTTTTTACTTTCAGTCTTGGTTTTTCTTGTACTTAGACTTCTCATTGAGAAGGTCAATATGATCCATCTTGATCAGTTGGTTCTGCCATCAGATAGCGTTGGAGCACCAGTCTGGACCAGTGAGTGGAATTGTGGGATTTTGAGCCACTGTGCGCTGTGCAGACATTAATTGCGTTAAAATTTGTAATCAAATTACTCATGAAAATTAATTAATCTGGATTAACACATTCATTTTGACAGCCCTAGAATAACAACAGCTTTGCCAAGCCTTCTTTACATCTTAGAACATGGTGGACTGGGACAAATCAAAGAGCACTCTGCAGCATGTATAATCATGGAGAGACATTCATGCAGGTCACTGCAATGTTGTCACTGTCTCATGGATTTTAAGTGCTGTCAGTTGAAAAACTAACCTTAAAGCAGTGCTGTTCGGTGTAAAGACTATACCTGAAGATACAACCCCTACTGAAGAGTAAAAAAATGTATAAAAGACAATTAACCAAACTATGATTTTTTTAATAGCATTTAACTGTTTTTCTTTTCTTGCTTGAAAAATAATTAGGTTGAGTAATACAACAGTTAGTGATATAACAACAATTCAAGACACTGGGTAGCAGAACTAGCTGCAATAGAAGTTAAAGCATTAACTAAAATGCCTTTCAAACCACTTGAAATAATGTTGCCCATCCCAACAAGCAGCCATAAAGAATCCTTGCTTTTGAACTCATCTAAATTAGTCTTACTACAGCCTGAATAAGTTTTTTCCATTTTAGGCACCATCCTCTAGACTCAAGTAAGCACAATCAGTTTGGCATAGTAGCTATCCACACTAAAAGAGAGAATCCAGTGGATGCCTTAGTCACTGTGAAATGTTGTAAACATTTTGCATTAATTACAATGTCTTTGATGTATCATTCTTATGTATATCTTGTTCTCTTACATCTTTGCTTACAACCTCCTTTTCACTTTTGTCGATTTCATATTTGTTTGTTCCATTTGTTGTCACACTATTACAAGAAGGTTGAGAGGCTGCTGAAGGTGTCAGTTCATTTTTATCAGCACTAGAAATGTCTTTAAGTTTGGCTGCATCATGCTTGTCCTTGTCAGTGTGTTTTTTATCCTCATGATTGTTAACGGTGGATGTGTCAGAGGGCATGGTGGCTTTTCTTTGACTTCTTGCATACTGTCTGAATGCTTTCTGGATGACATGAGCAGAAACGTCTTCCTGTTTGCGACGAAGGGTGGTAGTGATGGGTTCGTAGGACACTTTGGAAGGATTTGAAGCCATGAAGCGCTCTTCCATTTGCCCTCTTAAAATGTCCATTTCTCCACCCTCACCAAGAACACGTTTTGTGAAAGCAAAAAGGATGTCTAGGCAGTGAATGCGTTCACCACTTACCATGGGTAAATCCATTGAGATCAGTTCGAGCTTGTTAGGCTTGGCTATACGTAATGGTGGCTCCAGAGCATCTGCAAATTCTGAAAGCTTTTTATACTCCACGAACTGTGTTGCATGAGGATCGAACCTTTCCCAGACTTCATAAAACATTTCAAAATCATCCTCACTCAGTGGGTCGGCACTCTCTTCAGTGGCCACACCAAAGTTTTCCAGGATGACAGCAATGTACATATTCACGACAATAAGGAAACAGATAATGATGTAGCTAACAAAGAAGGTAATTCCCACGGTAGGATTCCCACAGTTTCCTTTAACGGAACTACCAGGATGCTCCATTTTAGGGTCACAGTCAGGTTCATTTTTGTTGAGAATGGGATATAGTAGGGTATCCCACCCACCTGAGGTGGTGATCTGGAACAGACAGATCATGCTGTTGCCAAAAGTCTCAAAATTGAAAAGATCATCAATACCTCTTTCCTTCTTGACATATGCAAAGTTTGACATGCCAAAGATTGCATAGATGAACATCACCAAGAAGAGCAAGAGACCAATGTTGAACAAGGCAGGGAGTGACATCATCAAGGCAAACAAGAGTGTGCGGATTCCTTTGGCACTTTTAATAAGGCGGAGGATGCGGCCAATCCGAGCCAGTCGGATGACTCTGAACAAGGTTGGTGAAAGAAAGTATTTTTCTATCATCTCAGACAGCCACATGCCTAAGGAAAGAAAGAAACAGATTACAAAGTGAATGACAGATTACTGCAATATTAATGAACTATCAGAGCAAAACAATAAACAGAGGTGAGCCATACCAATGATTGACAGAATAACAACGATGAAATCAAATATATTCCAGCCATTCATGAAGAAGTAGTGCCGGAGTGAGATCATCTTCAGCAAACACTCTCCAGTGAAGATGACAATGAATATCACATTTATCCAGTAGAGAACATTTTTCTTTTCTTCTGTCTGCTCATCAGTTTCCACCATCATGGCTACCATGTTAAGTGCAATTAGAACCATAATTACGATATCAAATGATTGTTTTGTGGTGAAATCAAAGATGTATCCTTGAATCTTGTTCTGAAATAGACACACATTGTTAAGATTACTTAAAAATACATTTAAGATGCTTTAGATGAAATAGATATAAGATTTTTTAAGTTTATATTTGATGCAATCATGATTTAAGTTGCATACTGATGGTCTAGGGATAGGTTTTTGTGGTTTCTTTGACCCCAGCTTTTTCATAGCATTGTAGTATTTCTTTTGTTCTTCAGTCATAAAGATGTCTTGACCTCCGAAGTAAGAAATCATGATAGAAATGTTAAATCACAGCAAAATGCAGGAAGCAAAAATAGCTACATTTGTTTACAAATCAGATTTGATACTTATCTTTTTCTTTTGCTGATTAAAATTGTCTATTATGACACCGATGAAGAGATTGAGTGTGAAAAATGCTCCAAAAATGATGAAAACAACAAAATAACCATACATCTTCAGGTTGCACTCATATTCTGGTTGTTCTTCTGGCTATAAAAGAAAACGGAGACATTAGAACCTAAACGTTATAATGCTGAATTAAGCTTTTGGGTGTGTTTGATTTGACATAAAATCAAATAATAACATGATGTAACAGGGTGAACTACACAAAGAAAATGTTATCACCTTGCTTTTAGAATCTACAGCAGCATACATGATGTCCATCCAGCCCTTGAATGTAGCCTTGTACAGAAATTATTACAGTGAGTAAAAGAGTTACAACTTTCAAAAAATGTATTGGTTAATTACATAATCTGACATGAATTACTATGTTACTTACCACTTGCAGCAGTGCAAGGTAACCCATGCCAACATTGTCAAAGTTGACTTTGACGTTCCTCACCACAGCACCACTTTCATTTAGCCCCTTACACACATTCATATTTGGCACCTCTATTGGAAGGAAACGCTCATCTGTGGTTTTGTTGACACAATAGTAGAACCTCCCCGCAAATAAGTTGACTCCCATGATGCTGAAGATGAGCCAGAAGATGAGACATACCAGTAGCACGTTGAAGATAGAGGGAATGGCTCCCAGCAGCGCATTAACAACCACCTGCACATTAACACACAAACCATAAGACATTTGTACAACAGACAGAAATCACAGCATTTTGAACTGAGGCATAACACTGTATATGCTGGTAATGGTAAGAAACAGGAAAAGACACAGATGTTTAAGTGTCAACATGCACATCAGCATGAGCTCGTCACAGCTTTGACAAATGCTAAAGCTCCAATACAATGGCAATTGCATGGTGAAGGTGGGAACATAATTAGGAAAGGAGTCAGGAGATTGATGAGATAATGTATGTTTGTGTACTATGTTTCAAAAAGTGGGTTTAGTGGGTTATAACTACATTTTAGGTAAACATTGAAACAGAACACCTTGTAGAGGAAGGAGGATGCCACAAAATTTGCTTACTGTAAACTGAAAGATAAATAAAACATAAAAAATCATGTTAAATATGCAACAAACAATATCCAAAACAGTGAAATTATTATGGAAACTATTGTAGCACTACTGAAGCACATGAGAAGCTGTGCATGCAAATGAGGGAATTCACTGGCTACCACGTGAGGAAAGACAATCATTGTAACAGTGCTGCAAATCTAGACCACCACAATAACTAATCAATACCTGCGCCATTGATTTCAGCAACTGACAACACTGTCCATTCACAGTTACATAAGTTAACAACCCCTGATTAGACCATGATTGCATAGCACAGCAAAATACTGCGATGGTATGAGCTGTAACAAGTGTTTGTTATCAGTGCTTGATGGACAAGTTTTGGCAATTGTGAGATACATCTATCATTCCCAACCCGTCAGATATTGATGCTTTTAAAGGACCCCTTGGCATCAGATTTAAACACACTGCATAAACACATTTTAATCCAAACCACATTATTTTTCAAAGCCCTGTTGTTTTTTCCTAAGCCTAATCAGGTAGCAAAGCCTCATAGCATAATTGCCCAAGTCATATTTCAATGTTTTTGGAAAACAAGAAAAAACACAAGAAAAAACAATGTCATTGTTTTAGTTAGGCA
>VUQH01075425.1:0-17388 GCA_015106775.1 Etroplus canarensis
GTTGGATGTGTCCAGATTTTTGGTCAGAGCTGTAGGCTCAAGCTGTTTTTACAACAATTCAACTAGTGAGAGATTTGGTGACTCTGCAGGCTACTTCATTACTGACAGAATACCAGATGACTGCTTTCTTCTCCCATAGTACTTGCATAGTTTGGAGCTGTGCAATAGGTCATTATCCTACTGTAGGATGAAAATGGTTCTTGCGACGCTGCGTCCACAGGGTATGAGATGGTGTAGCAAAATGGAGTGATAGCCTTCCTTCTTAAAAATATCTTTTTTTCCTTACAAATCTCTCACTTTACCAACACAAAAGCATCCCCAAACCATCACATCACATTTCCTTCAAATCCTTGACAGATGATGTCAAGCACATTTCTAACATCTTTAATTTGTTTTACCTCTCAAACATGTTCTGTTTGATACAAAGACCTCAAACTGCTGATATGTCTGTCCATTAAAGTTTTTCCCAGTCTTCCTCTGTGTGCTTTTTTCCCCCATCTTAACTTTAGCCAGTCTCAGATACAATTTTCCTTTGAAAACCTGCCTAGTCACTTCTATACTGCCAGCTGAGGACCTGTGAGGCATCTGTTTCTCAAAGAGAGACACTGATGCACTTGTCCTTATTGCTCAGTAGTGGAACCGGCTCTCCCGCTTCTCCTTCTATTCTGGATAGAGGCACTTTATAATGTTCTGTGAAGGAAGAAATACACAAAATCTTCAGTGTTGAAGAAATTGGAAATTTCCCGCATGGAATAGCCTCTATTTCTTAAAACAAATCATCTTCTTCTTCTTCCTTCGGCTGCTCGCATTCGGGGTCATCTTCCTCCATCTCACCCTATCCCTTGCATCCTCTTCTGTCACACCAAATCACTGCATGTCCTTCGTTATTACATACATGAACCTTCTCTGTGAATTTCCACTTTTCCTCCTGCTTGACAGCTCCATCTTCAACATCCATCCTATCCATCCTATCCATCCTCTCTAGTGTCCAAACCATCCCTCAACCACCCAACCAACCTTGCCTCTCTGACTGTCTCCGAACCGTTCAACCTCAGCAGTCCTTTTAATGAGCAAAAATCTCAACATCTTCAACTCTGCCAACTCTCCTGTCTTTTTTTCAGTCCCACCATCTCCAAACCATACATCATAGCAGGTCTCACTACTGTCATGTAAATTTTCCCTTTCACTCTTGCTGCTATCTTTCTGTTACAAAGCACCCCTTACACTCATATTCACCCACCCCACCCTGCCTGCACTCTCTTCTTCACCTGTCTTGTGCACTGTCTGTTGCTTTGGATTGTTGACCCCAGGTATTTAAAGTCATCCATCGTCACACTTCTACTTCTTGCATCTTTACCTTTCCACCTGCCACACTCTCATTCACACACATGTACTCTGTCTTGTTTCTACTGACTTTCATTTCTCTTCTCTCCAGCGCATACCTCCACCTCTTCAGGCTCTCTTTCACCGGCTCCATGTTCCCGCTACGTATCACAATGTTGTGTGCGAACATCAAAGTCCACAGAAACTCCTGCCCGACCTCAAAGTGTCCATCACTATTGCAAACAAGAAGGGGTTCGGAGCTCATGCAATCCCATCCCCAACTTGAACCCATCTGTCCCTTGAACAGCACACCTCACCACTGTCTTCATGAATATCCTGCACCAACATCACTGTTAAAAGTTTCAGAATAAGTTTCGGAATAGGGTGATGTTTTAAATACTTAATTCGCTAAATGTTTTGCTTCTTTCATAAGCATAATAGTTTTTATCAGAGCTGACATAATTGGAAACTGGTTTTCAAAGGGATCAAATAACCTTTTTAACATAATAAAATTATATTAGGTTATACAATGTTCTATTTGAAAACAAACCTCTGTAAGTCAACATAGATATTATTTCAAAGATCATTAATGATTCCATTAATGGTTGTCATTTACACCATTTCTAATAGTAGTATACAAATATATTTACTGGAGAAAACATGCAAGCACCCAAAATTGCATAGCAAGCATAGTCTACATCAACAGACAGAAATCAGTTAAAGAAGATGAAAAAGTACAGCTCAGAAGCAAAGTTGGTAATTCTACAGTCTTTTTGTGCAGTCAACCTGTTAAGATCAAACCATGTTAAGCCCTAGCTTCTGGCTCAGCACCATACAAAGCTGATGGATCAATGCACCAAGGCACAATATATGAAACCCATTTATTTTAAAGGGTGTCTGTGCACACTCAGAGGCACAGATGTGCACGCAAACACATAAACACTCAACATTAAGTTAAAGAGGATGTGTGTATGTTGGAGGCATTTCTATATCCAACTCACTCGCGGCAATACAGAAATGGGAGAGAAGGAACAATCTATAATCATTAGGGGGGAAAAGAAGAAATGGCAGAGAAAGAAAGCTACAGTGCTGTCACAGAGGTGTCGAGATAACAAGATTAGAACTTGTGTGATTCATCTGTGGCCATGGCATTCTGCTCCTCACCCGCCCACTGCAATCTCTGTCAGTTGGTGTACTCAACATTTATTCTTTGCCTTTCTGTGACTGTTTCGTCTTAAATTATTATTTTAGATGCTGTGCATTTAAAACTCAGATACCATTGTGTCTCACAGTGATCCTAATAGGAATTTTTCTATCATGTCAAGTAATCTGCATTACGGAATAAGACATGCATGCTTTAAAAAATGCACAAATTATATTTCTTGAAAAATATGCTTTTTTGTGAAACGGTAATCACATATTCTAACAGTCCTGATCTTGTTAATATTTTTGTCTTTATTTTTACCCTGGCTGTGGCGCTGTCTTGCTGTTCTTTGCTTATTGTCCTAAGTGTAGAACTTCAATTGTTTGCTTAAGGGGGCAATTATACTGCAGACTGCTGCAGCTCCAAACTCCATTTCAGTTTCCTGCACACACATTTCTCATTTAAAATGATCTTACTTTTATCAAGGACAGAGTCAGAAGACCTCAAGTAACCTTACTGTGCTTAAAAACCATCAAAATCAGTATGGCTGTGTAGTGATGTCTACTTCACAAGACATCCATCTAAAGTGCTCTAACTTCATGTTCACCACCCTCTCTAACTGTCCCCCACACACACACTCTTCCCTCCCTATCTTCCTTCATCCTGCACTTCATCCCTCCTCTCCCTCTCTCCTTTCACTCTCTGGGCTTGGGGACAGTAGAGTGACTTTGAAGTTGTGCAGCTTCAGGAGAAGAGAGAGAGTCACTCTGGCTAATTAGTTGTCCTTATCCCAACAGCAGCAGCCGCCACCAGCTCACTGGCTCTGAGGAAGAAAACAGAGCAGGCATCAACGGCAACTACCAACTGCTGCATGTTAAAGATACCCTGCTCCCTCTGCTAGTGGCTAGTAAGAATATAACTGAACCAGAGACTTAAATGCAGATTTAAAGAAGTTTCTCTTTTCATATACAGTATAATGATAGGCAGTATGGCATGAAATAGAGTTCAGCGAATCCTCTTCTTTCAGGGAAGGCCTGTCAGACTATAGTCAACTGTGATGTTTTGATTCTATTAAAGTCTTTGCCATTTTCTACCTCATGTCAGTCTCATCTGAATTATTTTTTATTTAAAGGCTGTTTTAGTTCCATTTTGTATAAACTATAGTCAGCTTTATTCATCAATTAATATTTTATGTCCTGTGACCCTGGTTTAAGAATTCTAACGACACCAATAATCAGAGCTGTCAGCCCGAGGATCGAGATAATTTTACTTTATTTCTGGTATTTGTGAGCAATTATTGTACATATATCCTTTTATATTAGGCAATAGATGGGGATATATTTGGAATGGATGTTCATTTTGCACGCTGTCTTATGATGGAAGTGAACAAAAGGAGAAATGCCATATGTGAAAATGTCATATTAATAGATCATGAAGAAAACAGGAACTTCTGACAGGAAATGCACTGGGCTGTGGTGTCCCTACAAAGACATCTGTGTTATATTTTCTCGGCAGGATTTCTCACAGCATGTCCATCTCTCTTTCCTGAGTGCATCTCCCTTTTACCCTACCTCCCTTTTGCTATCTCTCAACCCACAGTCCAATGGCACAGAGACATGGCAGGGATAGACAAAGGGGATGAGAGAGCTGCCTAAGATTCAGAAACATTAACTACTCCCTTGAGATACACACGCACACTCACATGCACACACAAAATGCTGGTTCTTGCTTAGTATCGGTTTGCCATACTCCATTCTGTTTGGCCTCAATGCGACTGGTGACATACTGTCATATGTGCACATACTGTGTATTCACTGTCTGTCTGTTTCTCTCTCATCATTACAAACATGACAGGCAGCCACTTCCCACTGACGGAGACTCTTATTATTATTCAAGTAACTCCATTGTTAGCTTTTCTGCTTAGAAGTAGGGAAAACACATTGAGTTGCACTTGCTCTTTGAAGTAGTCAAGGCTCATTCCCTGGTTACAAACTGACATAAAGTTCACAGATGCATACATTATCCAAGACAATTCAATGTCTTTCCAGTCCACAGTGTCACAGTCTGTAGGGCTATGCAATAAAGAGTTCAACATTAGTTATATAAAGTTCAACACACTGAGTGTAGAGGAGACCTCTCTGCCAGATACACTGTGACAATTAATTCAACCCGTCTCCTCATCTCCACGGACCCTTGACTCCCAAGGCCAGTTATAAGAAGGCCAGACGGCGAGGGATGACATGGGTCATAGAGGATGTGCATGTGCTCATACAAAAGAGCATGTGTATGTCTCTGTGACACATGTACACATAATCTTATGTGGATCTGTGTGTGTATGGCCTGCATTTGTCTATAAGTAAGTGTATGAATACATACACTGTAAATGTGTTATCAGTGTTATGCACAAACACCACTCACCACCCATACACACACACACACACACACACACACACACCTGTCTGGGAGAGTCAGATTCTCCCCTAATGGCACCACAGGGACCCAATACATTAGCATATTAAAAGGTGACATTTCGCAGCCAGAACCATACAGGGAAGTGCTGCCCGTTCACTCTTGACAGTTTGACAGCCAAACAGGCAGTCTGGAGAACCGTCATATGAGAGAAAGCCTTTCTTGGATTTGAGTTGGAAAACAGTTGTCCAGTCATAGTAGGAACCCCAGAACATGAGAATGGACTTGTAACCTAATTTCCGAGTTCAGTGTTACTGTGTTCCGAAATTTGTGGCAAATTTACATGTGACCTCACTTAGAGTTTGGTAATTAGTCAAGCCTCATAATTAATAATCCATATACTGTATATGCAAACTAAATCAATACACAGTCTTTGAATTGCAATCAAGGCCTCAAGTTGCAGTCAATCAATACAGACACTGTACATAAACACACACAAATTATTAAGTGACAATAATTCTGCATGTTTGCATTATATTATTGGTTTTACAAACCATATGAACTACTGAGTTTTACTTGAGTTACATGGGTGTGACAACCCAAAACATAATCGCATGCACCATGGCCATGCACGCACTGTTCATCGCAACTTGTGTCTAGGTTAGCGAAAACAGGTGCAGACAGGCAAACACACAGATTTTAGCATGTGATCAAAAAATAAGCCCACCTGATTTGCCGTGTAAGAGGAGAAACCCAGCATCTGTAATCATTTTCAATTATTTTATACATGTAAAGTAATGCTGATCAATTAGAATTTTGCCACAAGCATACCGAAATAATCTCTTTCAGATTAACATATCTGTCTCTGGATCCCATGTAAATCAGTTCTCACTGCCACACAAACACCACACCTGCTGTTACATTCACACACACACACACACACACACACACACACACACACACACACACACACACACACACACACCAGTAGTTTACACTCCTAAGATAAGAGTGACAGTGGTTGAATTCAGTAATTAGCTACGAACTGCAGCTTCAGCAAAAGACCTGGTCCTGTTTGATACCTGTCAGTATTTGGCATCCATTAACCTCATTTTCCTTTGCAGGACAACAAGATGTCACCTCGCTTACTGCCATACAGTGGTTCCTCTAACCACTTCTGCTACAATACTTCTGTCAGAGCTGAAGCAACAGAAATGACCTGTCTTTTGTGAAAATATTACACTGCTTGTTAAGTAGGATACGAAACAGAACAGAAAGAAATTTCAAGAGCAAAACAGAGTAAGAGAGACACTAACACAGCAAGAGGCTGATTAATACAGACTGTTTATCAAATAGCAATATCTGAGGACAGAGAGTTTTTCATCTATAGTCTAATGATGCAACATGAAGTGATCCAAAACCGAGGGATTTTCCATTTTCAGATAACCTTTACTGTGAGGAAACCCATTCTCTTCCTGCGTTCCAGCCCATAAGCTAACAATTACAGTAAGCACTCCTCTCTGTGTGCGTCCTGTAAAAGATCATTCTCAGGGTGTAGTATCTCTGAGTTGCCCTCTGTCTTCCATCTTCCCCTTCTCTTCGGTTTCTTTACAACTACTCCATAAAAACAAGGGACAATTTTGCAAAATGCCAATTTTGCACTGAATGACATTGCCCAGCAGGAATCCTGGAATGTAATGTCAAAAAACTCCTGTTGTGCTCTTTAAAAAGAAACAATGCATGCAACAACAAAATATAAATAACAGTGTTTCAAGCTTTTGGAGTAAGAGCAACACTAATTATAGTTACAGAAACCTGCTTTGCTGTTGTGAATTGGAGGCTCTGACTCTTGATGGGGGGGCCAAACAGCTGACTCTGAGTTTGAAATCTGAAAAGGATGAAAATCAGCTGCTTCAAAGACTTGCTGTCACTACCTCAGCAAGTGGTCCACTCTCTTATAAACTACTCATATTTAAGAATTTTGGTAAGAGCATTAAGAGTTTTTGTAGTCTTGATTCAGCTGAGGAAGTCCGCTAGTTTGAAAAGCTTTTTGTTCATCAGCTTTCGGAAATAATATTTGTTATGCTAGATAACAAGGTAAAAAAACAACTGCGCACAGAAGCCCTTTGAAAATGATGTTTCCATCCGCACTTGTCATCTTCATCGAAAAAGACACTATATGGACAAAAGTACTGGGCTACACCTCTTAATCATCAGTTGTTTCATTCAGTACCACTGAATGTCAGAGGTGTTTAAATAACCATAACCATGCGGTTTGCCTTTACAAATGTTTGTGAAAGAATGGGTTATTCTAAAGAGCGAAATGAATTTGAATGTGGTACTGTAATAAGATGCCACTGTCACAACAAGTTAGTTTCTGAAATTTGTTTCCTCCTAGCTACTCCATGATCAACTGTATGTGGAATTATTCCAAAGTAAAAGCATTAGGTATCACAGCAACTCAGCCACGAAATGGCAGACCACATAAAGTTACAGATCGGGGTCGCTGAGTGCCAAGGCACATAGTCACCAATGCTCTACTGACACAGTAACTGCAGAAATCCAAGCCTCCTCTGGAACTGACATCAGCACAAAAACTTTGTGGCAGCTTCAGGGTATGGGTTTCCATGGCCAAGCAGCTGCACACAAGCCTTACATCACCAATCACAATGCCAAGCACTGGATACAGTGGTGTAAAGCACACCACCACTGGACACTGCAGCAGTGGTCTGTAGAGTGACAATTAACACGTCTCCATCTGGCAGTCTGATGGACGAGTCTGGGTTTGGCAAATGCCCAGATTTTTACCTGCCTGACTGCACTGTGCCAACTGTAATGTTTGGTGGAGGAGGGATAATGCTATGGCCCCTTAGTTCCAGTGGTGGGAAATCATAATGCTTCAGGTTACCAAGACATTTTGGACAATTCTATGCTTTCAACTAGGAACAGTGTGGTGAAGGCCCTGTTCTGATTGTGGTCCAGTACACAAAGCAAGGTCAATAAAGACATGGTTGGATGAGTTTGTAGTGGAAGAATCTCATTGACCCACACAGAGCCAAGACCTCAACCATAGTGAATGTCTTTGGGATGAACAAGAATGGAGATTGTGAGCCAGGGCCTCTCATCCAACATCAGTGACTGACCTCACACATGTGCTTCTCGTTGGCTGGGGGATGGTGGGGTAATTACATTATTAATGCCTATGGATTTAAAATGGAATGCCATAAAAATTCCAATAGGTGTAATGTGTAGGTGTGTAGGAGCCCCAGTACTTTTGTCCTTTTTGTTAGCGTATATTTAAGTGATCTGAGACAGAGCAGTAGCTTCAGCTTGAACACTAAAATTCAGAAGACTGAAAGGAGCAAACATACCTTCATTAGTACTGACTCGCTGAGTTTCTCACGGTTGACAATCTTAATGGCGACTTTCTGGCATGTTACACAGTGGACTCCAAGCTTGACTAACCCTGAAAAAACACGAAAAAATAGGAAATACACACTTTAGGTCAAATAGGTCAAACACTGTGCTGAATGTGAATGACCATTGAACACATTATGCGAAAACCTAAAGTGACCTGTGATGAAAATTATTATTATTATTTTTAAGTGCATTGACAAGAGTAATCTAAAATTGCTCAGGACATAATGTTCATAATGCTCATAATGACTTCTGAAGTGTACACGGTTCCTTAAATTAACTACCCTCTGGGGTTTATTTGAGTCATAAAGGCAGTAAGTGAGCAGGCCATTTGTGCCATTGATTCCAATAATGCACTAAAACACTGTAATGCAGTCATGTTAAGTTAGTGAAATGGCAGCAAACAAAGGTATTATAATGATATAGGGGCAGAAACTCAATAGAACTAATTATCAACCAGGACCAAAAATAATATAAATTAAAAACTAGAGTAAAAAAATTGGGATAGCACATTTCAAAAACCCAGCAGAAACATTAGCATTTTATTCACAAGACATACACACTGTTCTGTGAGGAGAGATTTGAGTGTTTAATACACCACACCACTTAGCTGTATAGGGACTCCCCCACAAAGAATCTGTCGAAACTCATATAAATCCTGTGATTTGTTACACAACCCAAAAATCTTCTTGTCTGCTTTGCCTTACTAAATGTCCCCAGGTATCCTCAGTTAAATGATCAGTCATAAACAATAGGGAAAACAGGGATACCACAATGCAGAGTGTAGTTATAGCAGAACAAATTGATGTTTGCCTTGATACAGTAGAGTCATGACAACAGTGCAATCCATTTTCTGCAGAGCTGAATACTTAATAGAAAGACATTTGTAGGTTATCAGTAAACTAAAGCAAACACACCTATATCAAACAAACGATAGTGCTCTATTATTGACAAACCCTATGATCTAGTAGTTCTGCAGGGATTATTCAGGGAGATGGCAGAAGATGGTTCTTTACTTGTAAAATATATCATATAATTTTTCCAGTGGTTTCTACATAAAGTTTGCAGAAAAAGGTGGAACAATGTGGATGCTTTGACTTTCTGTTGTTCAGACCAAGATAGAAGATAGAAGAAATATGAGGTGAGGTTTAAGCAATTTCCCCCTGAGATTAATAAAGTATTCCGATTCTGTTTCTGGTACTAATTAAAAAGAAGTTCTGCAACCTCGCTGCTAGAAAGCAAAAATATACCTGATTAAATTTAGCCTCTTTAAACTTGTAGGAAATCTTTCTGTGCACCACGAGACCTCTTCAAGTGCACCTACTACCATTGGAATGCTCCCTAGAAATCTCATTCTGACCACATTCTGTTGTGCATCTGCAATTTCATCATGGAGTTCAGTTCAAACCACACTGCATAGTTGAATGGAAGTGCAATGTCCAAGCCTAAATGTGGCACATCAAGTAAGAAGCACAATAATTTATATTTTATCATCTTAACTGTACTGCTATCTTGTTATTGATATTTATATATACTGACAGGGGTGCCTGTAATGCAAGTAACCCCCCCCCCCCAGGACACACGAACTCAAAACTCACCCTAAGCTCCCTGTGACTGTGTCCTCTTCCTCAAACTGAAATTCAAGTTAAAAGATTGCCGTTTTGACACAGTGGAGAAAATTCTCCATGCCCCAGCAAATGCACAAGTGCAAGTGGCCTGAATGGGACTTCCTATAAATAGCAGGAGAGATAACAGTGGTCTAGAGGAATACACGGAAATAACTTTGATGTTAACAGCAACCAAATTAAAATCAAGTAAGCTTTTTTAATGGATGGAAACAAAGAACTTTTTGATAAAACCCCATATGTGTTACTATAATGTGCAAAAATCACTATAGTGCCGTTATTGCAAATAGCATGTCAATGTCCAGCTGAAAGAGGGTTTGCTAACATGAATCAGACCAGTGTAGGCTTCTCTAGCCTGCTTAACTGTCTTTCTCATAGTTTTATTTCTGTGTAACCCAGCAGAAGAGGAGAATCAATGGGCTTTGAGGAGGTGGTGAAACATACAGAAGCAGAAGTGCTCTGACACCACAGAAATACCATGAAGGTTGGGGAGGTGAAGGAAGTGGGGGGATGGGGACAATTGTGGCCTACGGGGAAGGAAAAGGAGTGAAGAACTGAATGAAGTGCATGTCAAAGATGAAGGGAAAATAATAAATTCAGAGTAAGGGATATGACATTATTCAAATGACAGGCCACAGATAATTAAGCAATAATGGAGAGCATTGTGTGGGCGTGAGCCTCTAGCTTGGGAAGCTGAGGAGCCGCAGGAGCCGAAAGTGAAGACACATGGAAAGGAGGCGTGAGAGATAGAGAATGACGGAGAGAAAGGAAGTAAATGCTAAAAAGAGGAAGATAAAAGATTTAGAAAGAAAAGTTTGCGAAAGGGGCTGAGGCAGTTGCGCGGAAGGGGGAACAACAGACAAACCCATTAGCCTTGTGATGGTAATCATATGTTAATGGTCGCTATAGAGAAGCTCATAAGTCATGATAAACACATTAAAGAGAAAATATGTGCCTGCAAACACATGAAAAGCTAACTGGATTATTTGCCTCACTATTTATCTTCCTCCAATGCCTTTGTTTTCTTGAACAGAGGGCACATTAGCAAGAGGGAAATTTGCACAGAGAACACAACACATTATGATTTTACAACCACTTTGCTTATGGATTGAAATTAACTGTTACAAAGAAGTTCAGTACATAACAGACATAAGACATAAGCCCCTTTTATGCAACATACAAAGAAATTATGACTGAAAACAACTAGAAAATAAAACCAATGGTCTTGGGAAATGCATTCAAATTTTTTGTCAAATGAAAATTGGGACAGCAACAGATAAAAGTCACATTGTCTTTTTCAGGCAATACCAAATGTAATAATTAAATACTGAGGTGAACATGAATTTTGTACCAAACTTTATAGCAGTCCATCCAATAGTTGTCAGGGCAATTCAAAAAGCCAAAAATGTTAAACTGGCCACGTCTGCGTAAAAAGTCACAGAAAGCTATCCAAAAGTTTTTAAGATGTGTCAGAACAAAAATGATGGAAAGCACTGATATCACTGAGGTTATCTGGTGGCATGATGTTGTATATATGAAAATGAGGCACAGAGAGCTTAAAACAAGCCAAGCAAAATAAGAAACCCTGAAAAAGTTGTATATCCTATTAAAAAAAATCAAATGAATAAAACAGATCAGACAATAAACTTGAGGTTAATGAAATAGCTCTTGTTTAAAGCACAAGTTGTAGATACAGCAGCATGTGGTCAAGATCTCTTTGGAGTTTTGACATTTTTTTTAAAAATTCTTAATAATGTTGTGCCTCTACAATAAATTCCTCAGTTCTTATTCATATAACTATGCAGATGATACTTCTGAGTGTTTCCAACATTAAACACATTTAATTTAAGAAAAAATCTTATAATATTTCCTACTGACTTCACTTGTCTCAAGTAAGTTGTGATAACTAATTAACTTCTGTCTCTCTGTGACCCTAAACTCTGCTCTCTTCATCTCAAGTGTCCTGTAATTTAAGTGATCGCCTACTTCCAGTGCCCCTTTCACCCGTTTGTAATAACTCCCTAGGACAACCACAAAAAGCAAGGTAGAGAGAGATGCCCAGGAAAATACCACGGTTTTGTCAGGCTCACGCTGTCCTGAGCAGGTAGACTGTCTTTGAACATAGCTTCAAATGTAAAGCTTTGACTGAAAGCACAAAGGATTAGAGCCTAATGGGGAAAGGCAGGGAAGATTACAGTTACACTTACCATTGTGCATGATCGTGTGTGAGAATATGAAGCAAGTATCTTTTTAAGTTTAAAGCCAATGTGTAGAACTCTATTGTGATTTAGTATCATGTATGGGAAGTTTATGAACTCAACAAGATATACATGAAGACTTTTATTGTCAAAGTAAATTTTATGCTTTTCATTGAAATACTATATAGGGACAAAAGCAGCCTGTGCAGTGAACACTGCAATGCCACTGAATCAGCAAGTATATTGATGTCTCCCCCTTTTTGCGCTCCTCCCAAATCAATAGCATCAAAACTCTCGTCCTCACAACTGTGGAAGAATAATGGCAATGGCCAGGGACTTATGGGCAGGAGAGGCCACTTGACTGACCCCCCCAGCTTCCATCCTCGCTGTGCACTCTTTATTTTTCATGAAATCTTGTGATTAATGGGCTAATGTGGAGGAGCTTCTGGAGGAAGATGCAGAGTGAGAATTTTGGTCGATGATTTGGTGAGCATCAGAGTTGAGCATTGTTTTGCTGCACTGCGCTACAAGCTGCCGGATGTCACAAATCTCGGGTGACAAATATTAGTTTTAAAATAAAAGCTGAGCAAAAAATATCGAGTGAACTAGATATATGGTGAAAAAAAGTGAATGTCCAAATAAGAAAGAGAAGAAAGACAGCAACAAAAAAAAGGAAAGAACATCAGCTGAGAGCAGTGACTATAGAGTACCTCTTCATCACCAATGGCATTACTTAATTAACCACCATGTGCAGAGTTGTAAAAATCTTACTAATCAGCTACTTTTCAAAAACTAAAGAAAATTCTGGCAGTGCATCTGCTTCTTTATATCACTGAGTCATTTGTCAGCTCTGATTTGGTAATGAGCCTCTTGTCTAACTTCATAAGGGACTGTGTTTCATAATATCACTGCTGAATTTGCTATCCTGAGAAATATCTCTAATGGGTACCACCACATATTCATTACGACAGCATGCAGTTGGAACATTTGGAATTAGGCAACCTTTCTTCAAAATATGCAGCTGACAGTTGGCCTTGGGATCTGGCATTTACATGCAGGAATTTGTGGGTGTTGTGGGTGCAACCAGGGTGTGATTTGCCAGGGGTGGGATGGTGGGGATTCTCCCCGATTTACGTGTCACTGCCTCTGCTTATATTGTTTTTTATCCCTGGTATGGATAAAAGTGAATCAGAAGGGGGGGGGGTTACATGTTTATCCCTGGTAGGGATAAACATGTAACCCCCCCCCTTCTGATTTTTGCACTGCTTTTGGAAACAGTCAATAGCCAAACAATTAATTGAGAGATGAAGCTTCACTTTTGGGACTGTCCTGTCATAGCAGGGATGACACTGCGTAAGCAGGAATAATCCTGATACTGTACCATTCCAGTTTTTCTTTATTCCACAAAACGCTGCTGTTTCAGTGTGAAAACTACCACAAGTTAAATAAAAGCAAAATTAAACACATTCAGAGTGGCAGATTTCACAGGAGCCTTGCAAAAAAATCCTACAAAGATTCCTGTACATGCATACATGCTGATCATCTACAAAGTCTCCTACAAAATGAGTTCCACAGCTTCTTATGTCAACTTGTTGAACTGCACCTACTGTATGCATCAGGGCTGCTTTTTGTGACATTCTACAGTTAGAACGTCTTGTTGAGAGGGGCATCTCTGAAGAAATGTTATGCAAACAGTTTGTAGGCTTTGCAAACAGCCACACTCCTGCATGAAATGGTAAATCACACGTTACAACCTACTTTATGAAGGCATAAAGCACATGACAGAGCCGGATCATTTTCACATATTTATTGACTCTCAAACTCTCAGGTGAACTCTATCCTAGGTGTCATCCCACGAGAGGCAGGGTACATCCTGGATAGGTCACCAGTCTGTTAAGGGAGCTATCACACGACCCGCTCGCTGGGGATCCCGGACTGCCACTTCCAAAGGTAGACAGATGGTCATCAGGGTTCTTCAGGAGGCAGGCAGCCAGTCCCGTATGTCAACCGCCAGTCCCAGCCCACCACGAAACCCTTACCCAAAGCGAAGCAGTTTCACCTGAGTTGTGGTCAGTGTGCCTCAGGATACGGTATTCTCCTCCCTCCTCTTGACAGAGCACAGGAGATTCAATGCCTCCTCCCCAGCAGCACCTCTGGTGCACCCAGAGGTTTTCCAACCCCTTTTAAAAACCCTCTCTCTGATTGTGGCAATTAAACAGGCCCATTGAACATAAGTGGTACAGTTGGCTGGCTGGCTCTAAATGAAAAGGGGATTTAATTTAATTGTGGCATGTTAAAATAGCAATTACCATTTGTCTTGTTAGATTTGATTGGTTCACCTGTGTCTGCTAGAAGAAAACATTCGACTAAAGAGGCTGCTCATATTGATTTAATTTGAAAAAATATAATATTCTTGTAAATACTGTGGTTATATGTTTCAGTTCTGAACTTGTATAACTGAACTTGATAAATATTCTATAAATTTTATATGGAGAGCAGAAATAAATAATACATATTTCAACAGGGTTCAGAGTAAATATTACCATTGTGGTTCCTGAATCATTTTCATGGAAAAAAATCCTCTGTTTTTTCATGAATCGCACCCTAGGTGCAACACAAGCCTCGACCAAAGCTTATCTTGACCCTATTTAGTAATATTTGATGTTGTCAATAAAATGTGTCATAACCAAATTTGAACTGACAGAGAAGCATTTTGTTTATCTGAACACACTTAAGTGAAATCTGTGTCTGTTTTTTCCCCTTTTTTAAATTCATCCCTAATCATTCCCAATAGGCCCTTATTGGCATGTTTATGTTTGTCTTCGTCTCCCTTCCCTTCAAGCTGTTTAACCTGGCAAAACAGACAGGAAAACCCCAACACACTCTCTTTTTCTGTGTTAAATTGTTAGAGCACTTTCATGTTCCAGCTTTCAAAGTAGCCTGATCAGTGGCTGATTTATCAGCGTGTATCTGGGGAAGAGCAGGTAGGAGAGTAGAAGAACCCTCACCGTGAGGCTGATTTCCAATGTTATCAATCAACGATACAAAGAGGTAACAAAGAAAAAAGAGAGAGAGAGTATAGGAACACCCCGCTGCATTTGAGCCTACGAGAAGTGCTTTGTGGTCTCCACCTACAAACTACGAGAGCCACACACGTAGTCGGTGTTTTCTTCTTTATCCTCCTCACAGCCCTGGCATCCATGTGGTTAAAGATCATTACTGGATTAATTTCCATCTGGAAGCAACTATAAGGAGAGGAGAGCAAAAGATGAAAAAGAGATGTTCCCACTATCACACCCCCCTCACTTTCAAATCTTGATCTTTCAGAAGTGCTAAACCAATGCAGGCAGATGGTAGTAGCTTATGCTGGCTTAGCTTTCTCTCCCTGAGGCGCTGGCTATGAGAAGCTCATTGCCCTTAGGCACAGATCTGTGAGCTGCTTTCCACTTCTGCTCTCTAACCCTGAATGCTCTACATCAGGGCCACAGCCCTGCCCTAGGATCAGTGTTTGAAAGATAACACAATGTGGTACTAGGGCTTCCTAGAGCTTTATCTGACCATATGGAAAACCCTTGCAGCAGGGCGTGGGAATTCCCTTCACCAGGGCAAAGGGTGGGAGTTACCTTTCATCAGCCATCACACCTTTGTACCATCTTCTCATTCAATGCACAAGGAAAAAGAAAGTCAGATTGAATTATGCTCTCTTCAGTCTCGTTTGCTATATAAACATCACTACACTGAAGTTCTGTAATGTCAAACATCAGTAGGTGGTGACAAGAATAGACATACATGTTTCCATTGTACAGTTTTCATTACAGTTTGTAGGCATCAGTGGTGACAAAGTGCCAGACACAGAATGATTATTGCAAACTAGCTACCCAAAGTCACCATTTGACCACCAAAGGTATATCCCCAAAAAGCCCCAAAATGGTTGAAAATCTAATCAGTTCCACATCTGACAGAGACGAAACACTGTGCCAAAGTTCTAAATCCTGCATCAAATAGTTTTTGCATTATTGCGCTTGCGCAAAGGATGTGCAGTGGAAGTGATAACAGTGGTGGTATGGTGTCACCATGAAAGTATATGATCCTGTGATCTATTTGCTTTTTGTTTTGTGCAGATTGGTCAAATAGTCACAGAAACATGGCTAAAAATGCACACATTTTTATTGATTTCAGAAGCAGCACCAGCAGACAGCAATGGCATGATCATATTGGTTTTCATTTCAGACATACTGGATGGATTGTCAGAGATATACATAAAAAAATGCTAAATTTTTTTTTACAGATAACGCTACCTAGTGGCAAATCCGTATTTTCAAAAAAGCTGAAAATGAAATCAGTTCCAGATAGCATTGAGGTATATCTTTGTGCCAAAATTCTAAATCCCGCATCAAATAGTTTTTGTGCTATAATTATTAAACGAAGGATTTAAGGCAGCGTCAGTGCAGTCAAAATATATGCGCGCACACACACACACATTTATACATAAATATATATAAATAAAAATCCCTTCTCGCCCCTGCGGGCGGTCTATCCTTCAAGCTCAGGTCCTCTACCAGAGGCCTGGGAGCTTGAGGGTCCTGTGCAGTATCTTAGCTGTTCCTAGGATCGAAAACACTGACTACGTGTGTAGCTCTCGTAGTTTGTAGGTGGAGACTACAAAGCACTTCTCGTAGGCTCAAATGCAGCGGGATGTTCCTATACTCTCTCTCTTTTTTCTTTGTTACCTCTTTGTATCGTTGCTAGCTGCTAGTCAATGAGAGACACCCAGAATGGCTAACCAAAGGCCGGACAGTCCTGATCCTCAAGGACCCCCAGAAGGGACCGGCCCCATCCAACTACCAGCCAATAACCTGCCTCAGCACCACATGGAAGCTCCTGTCAGGCATCATAGCGGCTAAGATAAATAGGAATATGGCTCAATACATGAGCGGGGCACAGAAAGGAATTGGCAAGAATACCAGAGGCGCAAAACACCAACTACTGGTAGACCGAGCAGTCAACCGAGACTGCAAGACTAGGCTGACCAACCTGTGCACTGCCTGGATTGACTACAAGAAGGCATTTGACTCGATGCCCCACACCTGGATCCTGGAATGCCTAGAACTATACAAGATCAACAGGACCCTAAGAGCCTTCATCAGGAACTCAATGGGGATGTGGCATACAACACTATAGGCCAACTTCAAGCCAATAGCGTAAGTCAGCATCAAGTGCGGGATCTACCAATGAGATGCTCTGTCCCCACTGCTGTTCTGCATAGGCCTGA
>VUQH01075432.1:0-14101 GCA_015106775.1 Etroplus canarensis
AGTATGGCTTCATGCCAAGAAAGAATACAACAGATGCAATGTTTGCTTTGAGAGTGCAGATGGAGAAGTACAGAGAAGGTCAGAAGGAGCTGCATTGTGTCTTTGTGGATCTTGAGAAAGCATATGATAAGGTGCAAAGAGAGGAACTGTGGCTATGCATGAGGAAGTCAGGAGTGGCAGAGAAGGATGTGAAGGTGGTGCAGGACATGTATGAGGACAGTGAGACAGTAGCGAGGTGTGCAGTAGGAGTGACAGATGGGTGCAAGGTGGGGGTGGGATTACATCAGGGATCAGCTCTGAGCCCCTTCTTGTTTGCAGTGGTGGTGGACAGATTGACAGATGAGGTCAGGCAGGAGTCTCCATGGACTATGATGTTTGCAGATGACATTGTGACTGTAGGGAGAGTAGGGAGAGCAGGGAGGAGGTGGAAGAGAGCTTGGAGAGGTGGAGGTATGCACTGGAGAGAAGAGGAATGAAAGTCAGTAGAAACAAGACAGAATACATGTGAATAATTGAGAGGGAGGCAGGTGGAACGGTGAAGATGCAAGGAGTAGAGGTGGCAAAGGTGGAGGAGTTTAAATACTTGGGATCAACCATCCAAAGCAAGAGACAGAGCACAAGGGAGGTGAAGAAGAGAGTGCAAGCAGGGTAGGGACAAGTGTCAGGGGTGCTTTGTGACAGAAGGATAGCAGCAAGAGTGAAAGGGACAGTTTACAAAACGGTAGTGAGACCTGCTATGATGTATGGTTTGGAGATGGTGGCACTGACAAAAAGACAGGAGGCAGAGCTGGAGGTGGCAGAACTGAAGATGTTGAGATTTTCCCTAGGAGTGACCAGGATGGACAGGATTAGAAATGACTACATCAGAGGCCGCCTGAAACGCCCGCACCGGCCACTCAAATCGCGCCACAGGACCTCTCACCGCATGTTTACATTGACTTAACATTGAAACCGGCCGCCCCCATCGTGTTCTGGACTGCTTTGCAGCCAATTAATTCTCTTTTTTATTCTCTCTGCAGACTGTTTACCTTTATGCAGCCAAAACCCACTCAAACATGATTTTTAAAAACTACTTGAATGGCAAAAAAAAAACTACAAACATAGATCAGAAAGATTCTGGTACCAAAAATCTTGCCTATAGCTACAGTCATGTGGAAAAGAAAGTTTTCACATGACTAAAGTACAACCCATGATGCAATAGCTTATAGAAACACCTTTCCCAAAAAGAACTTGAAGTAATCATTCTCTTTATGACCATCAATCCAGAGGGCCCTGTCACACCTTGATCATTTAATTAGGGTATGCTGACGCCTAAAAATTTCTCTAAAACGCTGGCATACACAGACCTAATATGTTTTTTTATTATGGACATATACATAACGCATTAGTTACACATAAAATGTTTTTAAAACTTAAAGATAACATATACCAAAGAATGCTTAGCATGTTGCTGCCATTCACAACTTATGCATAGCCTGTCGTAGCCTATTTGCAGCATCAACATCATTGCTGCAGTATCAATATCATCATCATGCCAAAGAAAAACTGAAACTGTGTCAGAATGTCACAATTTGTTTATTTATGGACTCAAACGCAGGTACACAACAAAGCGACTTGACGAAAGCTTTAACTAATAACACTGAGGGAAAACCAGCGCAACTAAGGTTAGCTTCAAATGCAAGAAAGGACCAGAATCAAACAAAACTAAGGTTGGCAAACAAGCGTGAAGCAACAACACAAGGGCTAGCAGCAACAGTCGCTAAGCTAACAGAGGCTCCAAAGAAATAACACCAAATCACTACAAACGGAAACTAAAGGTGAGTGGCCAAAGAAGAGACTCTCTCCTGGCAACGCTTCCAGAGAAGCTATACTTGTTTAGTCTTTTTCTATTTTTACTATTACGAACTTTATTTAACATGATAACTGAGGCCTGTAGACTCTGATAATGTAGCTCTTTGTATTTTTGCGATTTCTCTGAGTGTTGCACGGTCTGACCTTGGGGTCAATTTTCTGGGATGTCCACTCCTTGGAGGACTATGGCAATGTATTAACACACCTGAATGACGGGCAAACTGCCAAAACCGCTGCTTTTATAGAGGTAGTGACACTCGCTTATTATCAATTAATCATATGCATTTGGTTAACAGCACCAGCTTGCTAAGGGTGTACTTAATTTTTCACAGGATGCTATGCCATCCTGTAAAATTTTCAATTTTTCCACATGACTGTATCTGCATATTGATACCTATATACATGTTTATAGAAATTAAAACAATAAGAACAACAAGCCAAACTTTAAAAAAACAAAAACACCCATTGGCTTAAAAAGGAAAAAAAAAATAGATGACTCTAAACCTTTTCATCAGCTCATAGTTAACTCTTTAATACAGAAAATGCCTTTATCAATGGTCCATTTAATTTTGGCACAGGGCAGATTTTCCTGTAGGGACAAAGTTATTGTTCTTCAGAGAGCTAAAATCTGCAACAGGACTATAACCACTTTATGTCTCCATCACTCCTGAGCATACATTTGACATGACAATGTGTTAGCATCTCCTGGTTTCTCCTAGCTGAAATTTTTCCACCCACCCACCTCTATCAGATTGCTAGAGCAAAACAAACAAGGGCACATATAAGAAAAAAGGGCTTGTGGGGATGGCGTATGGCCAAGAAGTTTACCTTCCCTACTTGTTCCTTCTACATAAAATCAATACAAAATGCCTTGGCAGCAGAATGAAACAGCAACACTAGGCACCTATACATAAGGGCTCAGGGTGCAAAGCAAACAAAGTGCAAATGAGTGTGGTGCAGAGTTTTTACTTAAGCACTCAAGCACCTACTGAGACATACAAGTGAAGCAAAAGATAATTTTTAACTCCCTTAAACATCCTTCAAACTAATCAAACAACTAATTTTCATGTTAGCTGCTGTGTAAGCAACATTCAGATAAAGTTTTCTTTTCAATATACAGAGCTATGTTTGTTAACTGTACAAAAAGCTGTCTTAATAAAGAAGTGATGTTTGAAGCAGTTTTTTGGGCAAAACAGGTTTCCAAGCAGACTTAAAAGGAGGATACTAAAGCGCAACTTAAACCACTGCAGGTCTTCTTGGTTTGCAAAAACAAATCTCTGTACAAACAGCTGAAAACTCACCATTTCCAAGGTCTCATGTAACCTCCTTGTGACAACCAACATACATACACACACACACACACACACCCACCCCTGTACATTTCTGTCTGTGACAAGATGGGAAGGAAGAGCAGTGATTAACCTACAGCATGAGGACAAAAAGAAAGCACGAGAGAGCTGTAGTCAGCTGCAGACGATGAAAGGTTTGATGTGTTATGTAATGAACTGCAGCAATAGCTGGAAGAGAAGAGGGAGCAATGAAAGCAAAACACAGAGTGCAACAATAATGGCTGTTCCTATTCAGTCACCTGAGTCAACCTGTAGTCAAAATTACAGCTGAGGCACAGAAAGTTGCAGAATAAAATTATTTTATGTCTGAAGTGATGCCAACAAATAAAAACAAGTCTGGAAGTGCAAACCAGAGATAAAATATAAAATGAAGTGGTGATGAGCTCTTTCCTGAGCTGGAAGTACAGAACTTGCAGGGACATCATGCCTATTCTTAGTCGCTTGCATAGGTGCTAAGCAAACCGCAAAAGCAGATAGTAAGGTATTTAGTAGAGCATAAACCTGCATGTGCTCCTTAATTTAAAAAAAAAAAAAAGGATCAGCTCCTCAATAAGTCAGCCAAGCTTTGTGTAAACTAGGAACGAACACACACACACACACACCCCTACTGTGACTCCCATCATCGCAGATTAAATAAGGTAAGCACAGATGAGCCAAGTCTCACATCTCTTTCCACATAAAGAACTGCAGCACTACTCACTTGCATGTTAGACCACTGGCAAGCTTCACCACAGCCGTATTGATGGAGAAGATCCAGTCCAGAAGCCACATGACCAAGAAGACACTAACCTAAAGCTTTGTTACACCAGCCAATAGTAAACTGAAGCAGGTGATGGCAAAGGGCTCTTTAAAGCTAGATCAAGACCT
Source organism: Etroplus canarensis (assembly GCA_015106775.1). NCBI lineage: Eukaryota > Metazoa > Chordata > Actinopteri > Cichliformes > Cichlidae > Etroplus > Etroplus canarensis. Next base: position 4,068 of record VUQH01075432.1, read on the forward strand.
CTGATCTGGGAGCAGGACTGCACTCCTCTTCCCTGTCTCTTTAACTGTACAGTGACTGCTGTGTCCTTTTAGCACAGCGGCCCCAACAGAGCTGCTGACACAAGAGAGTGGGAGGGAAGGATCAGGATGGGAGTAAGGGTGGGTGAGAGAGAGTGTGTGAGATAGAGAGAGTGCAAGTTAGAGGGAGAAATAGTAAAAGAAAAACCGAGGGCGAGGAAGAGAGCAAGAGAGATACACTCACTGCTTACTTAGTTATGAACAGAACTTTTGCACTTTCAAATGAAAACCATAGACAGAATAAAAGATGGATGCAGCCACATCAGCCATTGGTTTTTGAAATACTGCTTTGAAGCCTCAAGATGAATGTTTTTGCTGTGAGCTTGGTGTTTTGAACCCATATGTAATGACCAAGGCACAGATCTGATGGTGAAACTGCACGCTCATTGGGTAATCGCTTGTTATTCACAATCGTTAGCTAATAAGCATGTCCTGGATGCACACACAGAATGAACAAAGTTAACAAACTGGATCTAATGTTTTATTCAGAATGACCTGAAATGGGCATCTGAGCCCATAAACTCATCAGGAAAGTGTTTACATAGGACCAGATAGGGGACCAGTTTCTCATAGACATCTATAGGATAGGAAGCCTTTTTGCAACCACAAGTATCACCCCTAGGTGGCCTCTAAAAAAAAATTTAAAAAGCAAGTTCAAGGCACTTTTGCATTTGCTTCGCTATTCTTCACCTGGAAGTTACCTCCATGTATACTATTGATGCTGAAAATGGTGGAGCACGGTTTCTCAGTGGTTAGCACTGCTGCCTCACAGCAAGAGTTTCTGGGTTGAAATTCGGGTAGAACCTTTCAGTGTGGGGCTTGCATGTTCTCCCCATGCTTGCGCGGATTTTCTTTGGGAGCTTGGGCTTCTCCCACCTCTGAAAAATACACTAGTTTAATGCTGCCTATGTCAGCTCATAGTATCTCACAAAAAACAAGAAAACAGATCAATGAATTAATAACTTATCTGGTTCACAACCCCTCACAGAATTTTGTAATGTGTGAAGTACAGAAAGAACATAATCATTCTTCTTGTCATTGGTTGGTTGTGCTGCACAAACTAATGAGAATTAAACTCCACTGAAGAGACATGGAGGCTCACAAAAAGCCATATCGTGGACAACAGCCCAAGCTCTTGACCAGCCCTAACCTAGCTTAAGACATGATGATGCCATAAATAAGCTTAATGGCAGCATTTATGTGTCAGCGGCAGAGGGGCACACACAAGTACTCATTTAATGAGTGTTACAATCCAGACCAGTACTCTTAGGAGCAGCAATTCTTGTGAAATTGAAAAGTGCCCATAAACAACAAATATGACCTTGACTCTGACCATGAATATAATTTGGGTGAAAACCCAATAGATGATCAGTGAGAGCAAGTTTCACTATAGTCTGACCAACATTCTAGAAGGAGTTGTAAATCTTGTGAAAATGGAAGTGTCTCCATAAAACTACAAATATGTCCTTAAGCACTGTTTAGTTGTAGAACCATTAGGTGAACGTTATGCGATTATGTTTAGATGAGTAGTGTATGAGAAGTAGCAATTTTTGTGAATTGTGGATGGAGGGATGGACATCTCACCATGCTATTAGTTCATTGGCCGGAAGAGCTATAAAGCTGTTGCGATCCACTGTTGTTTCACATGCAAAATTTTAAAAGTGCTGTGAAAAACTTCAATTACTGTCACACAAAAGAATCAGAAGAAATAAGAAGACAGTCCAAAAAGGGCCATGCTGTTTTCTAATGCATCTATTTCAGATGGACTGACTTAAAGTGGAAAATTGTCCTGGACCACCCACCTTGTAATCTGCACACAGTTCAAAGGCAAGCATCTGTGATGGTATGAGTGTGCTTTAGGGTATACAATATGGTAACATATGCATCAGTGAATACACCATGACTCCTTAATAATATCTACAAGTTTGTTTTTTTTTTAATGGCCTAGTGTCCCCCCCATAGCGTAGTGGTTTGCACAGTCGCCTTACAAGCAAAAGGCCCCTGCTTCGATCCCAGGTGGGGACGCAAGCCCCACTCATAATGGAGGGTTGCATCAAGAAGGGTATCCGGCATAAAACCTCTGCCAAATTACCAATGCTGATTAATCCGCTTTGGCGATAGACCCCTTGGGAAGAATACAAGGGAGCAGCCGAAAAGTACATTATTTTTTTCCTGTTACCACCAAGATGACAATTTCAGGAAAGTCTTTGCTTATTTCAGCAAAACAATTTCCTTTTTTTAACATGTTGCTGGCCTCCAATTCAAAAGAATTAATGTATGCATACATTTTCTCAGTATTAACATAAGATGTGTTGACTTTTTATTACTTTTTCAATATAAAACTATAAGGTGTGAAGCGAAATGTATCAAACCAGAGGGCATACAAGAAAAACTATAACCGATCATGAGATGGTAAAATTTTTAACACGTCTTTGTTTAAAATATGCCTGAAAGTAGTATATGTATTACAAGTGACATTTTCAATAAAAGACAGGGTTTTGTAAAATATTCTGAACTGTCAGCTTCTACATGTTCAGCAGAATACACACCAGCCTGCAAAACCAACACCTTACAAATATCCCAAAATTGACCTGTTACACATACACAGTCTCTAATGTGGAGTTTTTGTGCCTTTTATTTGGATGTCGCTCAAAATAAATGTTTCCGTGTCTAAATTACAAAAGTCAAATTTGACCTAAACAAAACTAGCACTTAAATGTCGAAGTCCTTTGTGCATATCTGTGCAGATATTAGAAATGTCTTAAATTCCAATGCAAAGACAGTCTCATGCTGCAAGCGCGAAAGCCTGCATGGCAAATCATTTGTAAGAGTAAAGGTATGAGGACCACCTGCTATGTGTCTCTACACTGAAGTAACTTGCCTGAAAACAACAAAAAGGTGCATTTTACTTACTTTCTGCCAGGTTTTCGGGGTTTTGTCCTTTTCTTCCTTGCTTGCATCGCGAGTACTGAAGAGTAGAGAGGAAACTGCTGTAACACAACTCCAAACATAGCTGTAGTGTTTTTCTAACGCAAAAAGCTATGAAGCTTTTTTCCCCGTTAATTCTTCCCCTTGGACTGCAAGTGTAATATGGCTAGCAGGTTTCTTAGCTTCAGTAAACAGATAGTAAACCGGCCTGGCCGGTGTACGTGTTGCCTCTTATAAGAGGTATTTTAAGTTAGCTGCTAATAGCAACTTGGTGCTTCTCACCGTTAATGTGATATTACGCGTCTGTCAATTATCATGTGGACCTCTAGTGAATTTGTTTAGTATTTTGTACTCTATGGTTTAACCTTGCTTTCATTTAGATGAAGTTTTGGCACATACTTTGTCCACAATCGAACACTACCTGATGGCTATAGCTAGCATACTGTTAACACACATACAGAGCAGAGCGCATGGTCCACTCATACTTTCTGTCAATTGTTAACGTTGCTTGAAATAACCATAGAAGTTAATATCCTTTAAACAACCAACTGGTCTAATAAATGTCTTAAAGAAAAGCAGGTGTCTGAGAAGAATTCAGAAGAGAAGAATTTTGGTTGAGTTAGCTGTATTACCTTTTCTTTCCATGCTGATAACCAGTCAGAGGATTTGCTGCGTTCAAGGACTGTCGGAAAAGTTGAAACTCTAAAGTGCGCGAAAATGACCAAAACAGCTGTAAGAATTTATCCCTGAAGGCAGTCTGTCATATTTAGCAATTTTATCAGCACTTACCACGTGACTATACCCCACTTTCTAATTTGCTTATCTTCAGCAGGATTACATCAGGTATCTAGCTATATTACCTCATTATTTTCAGTAAGAACTGTAATGGATTCATTTTTTACCAGCGCTTACTTATCGACTTCTAATAATCGAAAAAGCGTGGGAAGCTGTAGTCGTCGGTCCCAAGACTCATTCCTTCTGTCTGTTCCAAAAGTTCTCAATGAATTTTGTAAAATAGCAAACACCGCAAACATGCATACATGTATTGTTAATTAACTGATTTATTTTTATGTATTTTTTAAATTTGGTGTACATTTTTTAATAACTGTTAATTTATTCTCTTTATTTTATTTATTTGCAGTATGTTGGGGTTATTTATTGTATTTATATACTTACTCTGGACAGTATTACTTTGGCCTCCACTGACACTGTGAGGAATCTTGGAGTCATTTTTGACCAGAACATGTCCTTTAATGTTCACATTAAAAGAATATGTAGGACTGCCTTTTTTCACCTCTGAAACATCAGCAAAATTAGAAACATCCTATCTCAGAGTGATGCTAAAAAACTAGGTTGTGCATTTGTTACGTCTAGGCTTGATTATTGTAATTCATTGCTATCTGGCTGTTCTAAAAGCTCCTTAAAAAGTCTTCAGTTGATCCAAAATGCTGAAGCAGGAGTACTGACCGGAACTAGAAGGAGAGATCATATTTCTGCTATATTGGCTTCTCTTCATTGGCTCCTTGTTACATCCAATATTGAATTTAAAATCCTTCTACTCACATAAAAGTCTTGGACCATCAGGCCCTATTCTGTCTTAAACAGCTCATAGGACCATATTTTCCCAATAAAGCACTTCACTCTCACAGTGCAGGCCTACTTGTGGTTCCTAAAGTTTTTAAGAGTAGAATGAGAGGCAGAGCCTTCAGCTATCAGGCCCCTCTCCTATGGAACCCAATGTGTATTCAGGAGACAGACACCCCTCTCTACATTTAAGATTAGGCTTAAAACTTTCCTTTTTGATAAAGGTCATAGTTAGGGTTCAGTTATGCTCCAGCAGATTAAGGTTGCTGGGGAGCTTCTTATGATGTGCTGAGCATTTTTCTCCACCCACCTCTTGACTGCAAGTTGCTGCATGTTATTAAATGTTTTCTTCTCTCTCCCACTGTCTGTGTGTCTCTTTTCTCTCATTTTTCTCTTTACTTGCCCCTCACCCCAACAGGTCAAGGCAGATGATTGTCCCTCCCTAAGCATGGTTCTGCCGGAGGTCTCTTCCTGTTTAAAGGAAGTTCTTCCTTCCCACTGTTGCCGAGTGCTTGCTCGTCTGATTGTTGGGGTTTTCTCTCTAATACTGTAGGGTCTTTATCTTATAGTGTAAAGTGCCTTGAGGCCATGTTTGTTAGGAATTGGTGCTACAGAAATAAAACTAAATTGAATTTTTAGATTATTTAGTGTTGTCCTTAGAAGCAAAATGTCCCTGCTTGCTTTTTCAGATGTAAGTGCTAAATTTCCCCTTTGGGGAGGAAAGAAGGAAGGAGGGAAGGAAGTCAGTATCTTTCTGTCTATAATAAAATAGCTGCGTCTTCATACATATTAAAATGTCACACATACTAAAAGAATGTCATGCACACTGAAATATTATACATTTAAAACGATATATAAGGTGCATTAGTAAGATTTAAAAAGAAAGTGCTGATTCAGTCCAGGCTGTTTAGGGGGAATGTGAATGTGAATAAGTGCATTGAGGTTATGGTTATGTGGGGAGAGAACCACCATTAATTGTAGTGCGGTCTGTCTTGGCCAGGACAGACTTGAGATTTTTCTCAAGAGTCAGACTATATTGGTTGAATGAATGAATGAATGAATGAATAAATGAAAGCAAGAAAGAAACTCAAGCAGCTTTGCTCTAAGTCATAAGTCTCATAAAGTCACTTAAAGTAGCAATGCATATTTTTGAATTATGAGTATTTGACCTATTAATCATTCCTTTTCATCTTGCAGATAGGGCTTTAATAGATAAGTGGGAACCCACGAAGGTGCTGAGAGCATCAGAGAAAAGCATCAAAGCAGCCATCAACCTGAGAGGAGCAGTGAGTCAGCAGCCTGTTTTGAAGTAAATGTGGTCGCTATGTAATTACTTAAAGCTGTAAAGCTGGTGAACAAATTGGGGACATAAATTGACATCTTACTAAGCTTCATTTTATTAATAATTACTTTTGACTTGCCCTTTTAATGCTGGGCAACCATTCAGTGGACTTGTACATGATACCTAAAGTCACATAAAAATAATTCTAGGATTTTATGTATCAGGTATTAATAAAAGATCATTTGGTCCTTAGCATTTCATAAAATTAGGTGAATACAACCTTAGATAAACAAGAACAAAAACAACAAAGGTTATGAGGCCATTTTCAAACAATGTGAAGTCTCAGCCTCAGCATATTAAATGTTAAAGACAAGAAAGTGCTTTATAATGTATGGAGGGTTTCATTCAAAATCCAGTACCCTAAAATTGTATACTAAGCGGAAGGAAGGAGGCAGAGGACTAGCGAGCATCAGAACTACTATCCAGGATGAAACAACAAAGATTCATGAGTACATCAGAAAGATAACCACAACTGATCATGTGCTTAGTGAATACCTCAGGCAGCAGAAACCCAAGATAGAAGAAGAGCAAGAACGGGAACCTTCATGGAAGGACAGGCCCCTGCACAACACGTACCACTGGCAGATAGAGGAAGTGGCAGATATCAAAAAGTCCTACCAATGGCTGACAAAGCTGGACTGAAAGACAGCACAAAGGCACTAATCATGACTGCACAGGAACAAGCTCTGAGCACAAGATCGATAGAGGCTGGGGTCTACCACACCTCAGAGGCTCCTGGCCTTGCTTCCCCTCCACCTGGTCTCTTGCACACACAATATATCTACCTTCCTTCTCTCCATCATATCAACCAGCTCCCTCCCTTTACCAGTCATAGTCCCTACATTTAAAGCCCCCTTCTCACCTCCACCCTCCTACCTTTCCTTCTCTCTCTCTGCCTCCCAACACCCCCTCTCGCTGGATGCCCTTTTTGATGCAACCCTCCCCATTTATGCGGGCTTGGGACCGGCATTAGGAGTACTCTTGCTTGTGGACCCTTGTGGCTGGGTTGTGGGTCCCTGTAGTTGGGTTTGGGCCACTGTAGCTGGGGCCCATGAATATCTGTGTAAATTTTCATGGTCATTTTGTGGTTAATTTTCTGCCTGGACCAAAATGATAGACTAATCAACTTAACTGCCACACCACTGGTGTGGCATTAAAGCTTAGTTTCACATAAAAATAATTGAAAATATTGAATGTTTCATTACACTCTCCACCATAAATCATAACAAATGGTATAAAAGAGTGGAAGTAATTTGAACATTTAGCTACCGAAAAAGTTTGGAGCTACAGGATTTTAATCCATGAGTCATGATTCTTCTTTCTGAAGGGAAACCCCACCTTTGAGCTGAGTCTAATTCCATTAAGAGGTTTAAAATCGGTAGATGAGGGGTTACAAAAGAAGCATGGAGTTTCATTAGAGAAGATAAAGTCATCTCTGGGCAACTCATGGTAAACTCATTTAAATGGGAAACCATATTAGGTCCATTTTATCTCTGTGGTTTGTTTAATTCCAAAACATTGCACAGATTTTTTCTTGTCAAATATCAAATAGCACTGATGGATCTGTAGAGCTCAACCCAAATGAACACCTGTAATAGATTTTGGCCCAACATTATTTTTTAGTGGCAAATGAGGGTCCTTAGAGCAGTAGAGTAATCAAGTTCACTAACTTGGGAAATCTTTTTTAACACCTTACTGAAACACTTTATGTTGTTTTGTTCTTAAATCTTGTCTGTTTCTACATGTACTGTATATTTATACCAGTTTTGGTACTTAGGTATGGGTGGATGCGGGAACACAAATTTTCTTCTCCTATGCCATCTGCTTGGGCTGTCTTACTGCATTAGGAAGTTATAATGCCTACGACAATAACTGCTACAGGTAAGAATGCAAATTCTAGTTCATGGTTGCCTGTCTATAAATAAAGTCAACTACACACCTGCCAAGTTTCATGACTGTCTCAAGGGGATCTTGTACAGGTGCGACATGATTGATATACTAAAATGTAGGCATAGACAGTCAGCAATACCAAAGTACTTAAAAATCCTTTGAGATAGTTCTAATGATAGCTGATGCCAACAGGTTCAATGTGGCAGGAAACATTTTTGTCATGTACTCACACTTTATATCAAGTTTATTGATTTAAGACTCAAGTTTTTTTGCGTCATCTTATTGATAGACAAAATAACAATGCTGAAACATACCTTGGTTTTCTGATATGATGGATATATGAGAAATAATGCACTAGCACATGATGTATCATTTTAGTTTCTCTTTATTATACAACATGTACCTGTTTGAGACTGAATAAGGTAAGAAATTAGGCCTGTGTTGTGTCTACTGACAAGTCCAGTAACAACTCTTGTAATAAGTGTGATCTCTTCTTCTTTCTCTCTGTCTTGCTACTCAGGGATTGCATCATGCTGTGTTGTTTGAACAGTGGCACCAGCTTTGTGGCAGGTTTTGCTATCTTCTCTGTGCTGGGCTTTATGGCCTACGAACAAAATGTTCCCATTGAGGCTGTGGCAGAATCTGGTGAGAGAACGACAGACAATATGACATCATGTTTCTGAAAAAGAATCAGAATAAGTACAGACTTTCAGTATTGTAATGAGACCATGTGTTCTATCTTAGGCAGATACTGTAGCCTAGAAAACAGAGTTTCTGACTATTTGTAATCTTATCCATCATACTGTGCTAAAATGAATAAACACTCCCAGTTATATAACTGCACACTCTTCTCCTAGGCTTTTAGTCCACCGCATTATGATTTATTCAAGTCAGTATGAATGATTTAGTGAATGTGACAGTGTGTGAAATTTAAAATGTTTGTCTTAGAGCACAGTAAGGACAGAGCTTAATACTTTAGATAATGTGCTTCTAAGGCACCAAATGTGAGTGTTAAATAAGGTAATGGCATGCCAGCTCTTCTTTTTCGCCATCAGCCATTCAGTGGATTCATATCATATTTAGATCCTTTGCCTGCATTCTGTGTGTTGTAGGTTTCATTTAAATTGGATAATGTTTACATTTTACATAAACTACAGCAAATGATCCAAAATGATGAAAATAAGAGATACATTTTGAGAAAAAATTAAATTTCTTATTTACAAAAGAGTTTTGGTCTTCAGTTCTGTTCTTTGTAGAAGCCCCTTGGCAGCAAAATCCTCATTGGTTAAGTCTCTGCAAGCTGTGCAGGCTGACTTGGGCAACTTATCCCTATCTTACAGTCAGATTCTCCACATGTGATTATAAAGGAAATCTATGTGAACTGCCATCTGCAGCTCGCTCCATGGATATTGTATGGGTTTAAATCTTGGCTTTGACTTTGCCACTCGAGGAGGGTCAAACATGCGTCCTAAATCCACTCTACTTTTGACTTGACTGTTTGTTCTGAGTCATTGGCATCCCAGAATCGTCTCTGCGGAGAACTTCTGAAAGTCTGTCTGACTGACTGCTGAGTTTAAGTCACCTCACTAAATTTGAACAAGGCTTATTTTATTCCAAACTTCTTTCACTGTACAAAATTCAGACGCTGATCTCTATGATAGTTTCAAAAGGACAACAAGACTGGCTGTGGGACAAAAAAAGATACAATTTTAGAAAGATCAACACAAGAAAGATACTTGCTAGTTGTTATTCTACCACAGCTGGCAAGACCAAGACCAAAATCAGAGCTGTTCATAATTTGTGATAAAATTACAACAGAGAACAACTCAAAGCCCAGATAGAATTCTGCCTTTAAGTCTCATTTGTGGACTTGTTGAAAACTATACTGGTGTCATGGTGTGCCATTCTGAGGGTGTGGTGTGGACCCAGATGCAGGACCGCTGAGACGATGAAGATTCTGAGGCTTTATTTTGCCGAAAACACAAAGGATACAAAACCATGGAAATTGCTGGGAGCACGAGAGGAATGCACACGGGGAACCAGTACGACGCGACAACGAGAAACACAGAAGACGAGACTTAAATACACAGAGACTAACCAATGAACCCACGACAGGTGGACAGGGCAGGGGAGACCAAACAGGGACAACCAATGGAGGGAAGACAAGAGGACAGGGGCGTAACTAAGGCGCACGAAACAGGGGGAACAAAGCAGAGACTAGACAGGCAACCAA
>VUQH01075457.1:0-15301 GCA_015106775.1 Etroplus canarensis
GCCTGACAGCTCCATCTTCAACATCCTTTGTCCAATATATCCACTATCCCTCCTCTGAACATGTCCAAACCATCTCAACATGAGCTGTCCTTCTGATGGACTCATTTCTAATCCTGTCCATCCTGGTCACTCCCAGTGAACATCTCAACATCTTCAATTCTGTCACCTCCAGCTCTGCCTCCTGTCTTTTTGTCAGTGCCACCGTCTCCAAACCATACATCATAGCAGGTCTCACTACCGTCTTGTAAACCTTCCCTTTCACTTTTGCTGCTATCCTTCTGTTGCAAAGCACCCCAGACACTCGTCTCCACCCACTCCACCCTGCCTGCGCTCTCTTCTTCACCTCTCTTGTGCTCTGTCCGTTGCTTTGGATGGTTGATACCAGGTATTTAAACTCATCCACCTTCACGCCTCTACTCCTTGCATCTTCACCGTTCCACCTGCCTCCCTCTCATTTATGCACATGTACTCTGTCTTGTTTCCACTGACTTTCATTCCTCTTCTCTCCAGTGCATACCTCCACCTCTCCAGGCTCTCTTCCACCTGGTCCCTTCTCTCATTACAGATCACAATGTCATCTGCGAACATCATAGTCCATGGAGACTCCCATACAAAGTTTGGAAAATATCCAGCAAACATATCAGCTCCTACAGTGATAATAAGATTTTGTGACGGACAGACGGACAACCTGAAAACGGAGGCACAATACATTCAGGACGAGTGAAGCAGAGAGAAAAATCAATCAGGAAAGAATAACAGTTGTCAGACACAATGAGATGATAACTTTTTTAAAGGATATTCAACTCCCTGCAGTAACTGAGTGATCTGCATACAGTTCATTACATTCATGTTTCATGTTGAGGATCATGACCTAGAGTCGGCAAGAATCCAAAAAAGGTATAGTCTCCCCACCTCCTTGAACTGCTCTTGACACAGTAGAATGGGTTCAGGGTGTCTCATACGTAGAGGCAAACAAAAAAGCAGACGTCCAACCATGCACGAGGAATGCTACTCAAATGTCAAGTTGGTGCAGCTGTGTGGAGCAGAGACATGGAGAACTGGCTTGCTGGTGCAGCCTCCCCTCCCTAGATATTAAAACTCTCCCTTTGTTGGATTTGAGAAGTGACTTCAGGTGTGCCAGAGAGTCTGGCATGGTATTCATCCAATCACCTTCCAGTTCTGCAAGCTTATATACTTGTTATCAACTCCACCATGCAGCTAGATCATATTAAAGTCATCTAGTACAGTTCCAGCCTTTTTGAACTTGCTCACACTTGACCTTTTTCCCAACCCAACTTCTCCTTCTTCCATTCCAGTTTCTTGGCTTGCTTGACCCCTGCCCCTTGACCACTCCAAGGACCTTTTTGAAATCACCCAGACTCAAACTATTCTGGATCTCTCACCTCTCTATACAGACTGGCATTGCCAGTCAACTCATCCATCCCCATAAAGTGACTCCTTAAAGGACTTTATATCCATCTGTCCATTTTCTGCCACTTATACAATTTTGGGTTGTGAGGGCAGCAGCCTTGGCAGAGGCACCCAGACCTCCCTCTCCTCAACCACCACCTCCAGGATATTATCTCTCCAGCAAGTCCTCAGTCTACCTTACGGGCGTCTCCTGGAAGGACATGTCCAAAACACCTGACCTAGGAGTTGCCCAGGACGCCTTCTAGCAAACCACGTCATCCTATCTCTAAGGATGAGTCCAGCCACCCTTCAAAGGAAACCCTTTCGGTCACTACACCACACCACACCACAGCTTATATATATCCCCACTCTATCAATAAACCCTTTGAATTGGTGCCCTCCTGTCCTGGTCCGCATCTGTGTTTCATTTTGTCCTAACAATGGACAAATTCCAGACTTTGGTGAACCAGCTCCTGCGCTGAATCTTCCCAACCTGACGACCAAAAAAAGCAAGGGTCCATGGAAGGAGGGATCTTAAAAAGAAGGTGGGAATGGCTCAGACACATCCTGAGAAAACATGCAAGGAACATCACAATGACCTGGAACTTTCAAAGAATAACAGCTCACTGCAGACGTCAAAACAGCGCGACCGGGATGGGAATGGGCGGCGAAGGCAGCTCGGGACAGGCAGCGCTGGTGGGCAGCTCCAGGGGCAGCAAAGGGCCTAACTAACTAACTTGTAACTTTGTGATCGCAACTTGCAGGTAATTTAAAACAAGTGTAGGATCATTGTCATGACTACTTTCCATTTTTTTGCTCCCTAATTAGACCAGTGGGAAAAGGAAGTTAATTAAGCAACCATTTCAGTTTGGTGTTCTGAGAAAAGGAACATCAAGAACTCAGGAGCTGTTGAATCCAGTTGTGAATAACTTTCTTAATAAGGCTACCTGCTCTTGCAAATTAGTTGCAACAGTCCACCGATTCCTAATGAAGGATTCCCTGACAGTCACGACTCAGGGAAAAGAAAAAAAGAGAGAAACTATCATGAAGCTTTCACAAGAAAAATCCCAAATCAAATGAATTTCTTTTGCAGACGGTGACAGCTGGATAGTGAGACGAGATGTATTGTTACTTTGGCTGCAAACACACACTCACAATCACGTTATTTGAGTAATTTTAGACTTTTAATCCAGTGAAGGGTAAAAACGATGGAGCTGCGACATCACTGAATGAAAGTGAAGCTGCTTCTGCTGCTTACAGCCCCATAAACATTCACACCACTGATGGAGTTTCTACTCTCGCTGCCTCTGCTGGGACCTCAGCATCAATTTAACCTCCAACTGCTTCTACTGTCAGGAGGAAACACACACACACACACACACACACACTGAAAGTGTAAAATGGCCAAAGGCGTTTCCATCTCGCTGTGTGTGTCCTGAAACTGTCTATTTCAGCCACGGCTTGCTGCAGGAAATGGATTCATATGTGCGCACACACACACACACACACACACACACACACACAAATGAGAGTGAGATGATGCAGGGCGTTCAATAATAGAAAGAGCGAGAGTGACAGGGATTTCAGCAACGTGGTGCCCCCTCGTTTCTCCTCCTCCTGCTCTGATCTGCAGCTCCCTCCTGTGGCGGGGCTGAAAACTGCAGTGCTGACGTCACCCTCTGGTGATCTCAGAGCACAAACGCAGGCAACTCAAAGCACCTCGAAGTTGCTTTGAGTTGCTGTGGTTCCTAAACGCTTCCACCTTGCAACAATACCACTTACAGTTGAAGGCTGAATATCCCTGGGGGTGGGGGGATGTCACCAGCTGACTCCATGCAGTGGTGGCATCTCATTACAGTACCACGCTGGAATTCAGTGAGCTCTTTCAAACATTAAGAGGAGTGGCCCAATACTTTTGGCCATACAGCATATCAATTCCATTCTTATACAGCTTGGTGGAGAGGTGGGGCACAAGAAAAAGGGAGAATTGGGTTAATTTCTGTGAAAATCCAGGCCACTTTCTTTAAAACGGTAAGATGTGGTGCTGACTTTGATGGAGAATGTCCTCTCCAAGTGTCCTTCCGGTTATTCGGTGAAACTAAGGCAGGGAATGTCTCTCATAGACATCTAGACGCTGACAACTGCACACTGCTCCTGCTGGTTTGATCTCCAGCTACTTCAGAGCTGCTTTATCTGACGCTTTTTGGCGTGTGGACGTGTCGGCACCAGAATGCATCGCAGCCGCAGCCGGTGGGATTCAGGGGTGACTCTGAACGAGCTGTAATGCTGCCCCTTGTATTTTTGAGGTCAGCTCATGCCGTGGGTCCAGACTTCCTTTCGGCTCCCGCGTGTTTTGTACCTGTCTCTGAAGTGGACCCCGTCTGCTACACATTTTTAGTCTTGGATTGTTCAAAATAATCCTTCTTCAGCCTGGGCTTTGGTGCGGCTCGTCTCCTGTCTGACACAAGATGTTTTAGGTCATCTCCCTTTAGGAAAACTTTCTGCAGAGTGGCTGTCCCTCCTGAACAGAAACAGGTGGGAGGGGCTTCTGTGAGATGACCATATTAGGGATATCCCCTCTCTATGACATCATGCAGACCCAAGAGTAGAAAAAACTGCAACATACGGAGTGCTGAGTGTAGCCTGAAGCCTGAGGTTCCGTCTCGCAGAGATTACATAAACTGACCTCATTATTAGAACATTTACCACAGCGTCTGTGCTGAGTTCCTCTGCGTGTCTTCATAACGTGAGTTAGCATGCTCATGTGACGCCGTGAACTTCAGGTCACCTCGTGCACACAGACACAGATATCTGAAGTGTGTTAATGTCTCTCTCACACACACACACAGAGCGTGGTGGTGCTGCGGGAGCGATCAGGCCGCTCTTTGCGTTTTAAAGCATGTATTATTGATTGGAACAAGCAGCAGTGAAGTGCAGCGCGGTGCTACAGCTTTGTTCAAGGGCAAAGCAGCAAGTTAGCCACTTAGCAGACTGACAGGAGAGAGAGAGGGGTGAGAGAGGGAGGGCGAGGGAGAGAGAAAACCTGAGGATGAAGGAAAGAGGCAAAAATACTGTGTGTGTGTGTGTGTGTGTGTGTGTGTGCGTGTGTGTGTGCAGCTGTAGCTACGAGCATTTATTATGGAGGACAAGACTGCCAAAACTGAAACAAAATAAATGATAATGATGTCCAAAAAAATTTCAATTTATTCAATGGACCAATATGTACCTTCAGCTGCTCCCTTGTATTCTCCCGCATTATTAATCTGCACTGGTAATTTGGTAGCGCTTTTACGCTGGATGCCCTTCCTGAAGCAACCCTCCATGGTGAGAGGGGCTTGTGTCGCACCAGGGACCTTTCGCTTGTAAGGTGAATGTGTAAACCACTTCACTACAGGATTTTTTTTTTTAAAAACAAAGAACTACAGAAATTATACGGGAAATATAAATTAAGAAATATTAAAGAAAAAAACAGAAAATAAAATAAATGGGGCAAACAGATAGAAAATAAATAGATAAATACATAAGTAAATTATTAAGTAAATCAAGGACGTAGTAAAGCAAAGTAACATACCATTAAATGGACCAAAAAGAGAAATTTGAAGGAAATATAACACAAAAAACGAAATTTAAATAAAAAAAAAATACGAAAGCTGGGATAGGCTCCAGCGACGCTGAATTGGGCAAGCGGAAGAAAACGAATGAATGAAAAAATTGGGGGAAGTAAATGAAGTAATAAAATTATTTCTTGATTGAAATTAAAAATGCTAAAATTAATACATTAAATTAAATTCAGATGTACAGAAACAAAAAGGTTAGTAGAAATGAAAAAATCCAAAAATAAAAAACATAAATATAAAGAAAAATATATACATAAAACAAATAAAGAAATTAATAAATAATTAAATCAAAAATATATAATTGACCCATCATATGTAATGGTACTGCACAAAAAAATTGCAAAAAGTAAAATAAAAATAAAAGAGGAAAAGTAGTGGGGAAATAAATAACTAAATATATGAATGAATGAATGATGTAATTAACTAAATAATGACTTGATAAAGTAAAGTAATATGTAATTAAATGGACCAAAACTGTACTGAGAAATAAAGGCCAGAAATACATAAACGGAAATGTAAAAGAAAACATAGAAGAAAATAAAAAATGAATAATAAAACAACATAAGTAAATGAGTGGAAGAAATTATTATTCCAATAAATGGGCTAAATATAAATCTAAAAAAATTTAAAAAATATATAAAGTAAAGAACTACAGAAATAAAAATGTAAATGCAAATTAAAAAAGAAACATCAAAATAAAATTTAGGAATTGGGGTTAAAAATACCTAATTGTATAACATGTCTGAATAAATGATTCAATTATTTAATTAATTAAATAAAAGGTAATGTGCTGTTAAATAAAAAATAAATAGACGTGAAAAAATAATACAAACATAAAAAAATGAAAAAGAAAACAGAGTAAAAATTTATAAATAAATTAACTAAAAACTAAACAGGAAAATGACTTGAAGAAAACTCATGCCATTTAATGGACCAAAATTATATTTTAAAAAAGGAATAAAAAAATATCAATATTAAAAAGGGAAAATAACACAAACAGTATAGAAAAACATAAATATATATGTAATGGACCAAAAATAAAGGAGCAGAAAAGAAACAGTTTGGTCCAGAGGTCTAGTTCTGGGACTCCAGTTAGCTCCAGCTGTCAGTCAAAGAGCCCACACCCCTAACAATGCAAAGTTGAAGCTCTAATAAAATAAAAACTGGTGAGTTATATAAAAATCCAACACCGATACGCTTACTACGACGGGAGAAATTAGCTACAGAGATCAAAACTATTTATTGTAGCAGTATGTAAACATGTTTATTTCTGCTGCAAACTTGGACATTTTAACATGGGAGTCTATGGGGACTGACTCGCTGCTGAAGTTATCCTTTAGTGGTCATTAGAGGAACTGCATGTTCAGTCAACATCAAAACCATTGGAAGAAGAGTCATTGAGGCCTCAAGATAAGTATGCAAACTCCCTGTACTGATCATGTGACCGAGTTAGAAGTTCCAGAAAAGCTGTTTTGCTATAGAAATGAAATAAAATATACAAATAATTTCAGCAGCATAATTTCTTCCTCCTCTCTCTTGCACTTAAGCACCCTGAAACTCCCAGCATGCCCTCAGGGGTGGGCTGCTTTGAACAATAGCTGCAGGCAGTGACAAATCACACTTCACAAGAGGGAAACAAACCAGCGAGTGTGTGTGAGTGTGTGTGTGTGTGTGTGTGTGTGTGTGTGTGTGTGCTCTGACCGGAGTTCAAGAGCTCCTGCTCCATCACACCGCAGCCCAGCACCTCCATCCAGTCATCCTGGAAGCGCACCTCCATCTCAAAGGAGGGGTGAGTGAAAGGGAAGTAGCAGTCGACCCACCTGACCTCCAGCTCTAAGGAGGAAAAGGAGACGCAGCGGACATTTCAGTCAGTGCAGCCGTAATGTGGTTGACACACAGCTTCAGATTTCCTGGCTGGCGGCTGCCTCACCTGCTCCAAAGAGGTGAGCGACGAGCTGGGTCAGAGTGCGTTTCAGGTCGAACTCCACCAGCTTCACGGCCTCCAGGCTGTGCGTTTCCTGCTTCTCAGGAGTGCGCCGTCCTCCCCGCTCGAACAGAGACAGCTCCTCACCTCTCTGCACCTGGGAGAACAGCTGAGGGGCACCAGGCTCCAGGTCAGATGATCTACAGGAATTTTGCATGGAATTAAATTCTAGGCATGAAACACTCCACACCTCATGGTTGGAGAAGAGTCGGACTCCCTCCATCTGGTGGAAGACGGGGTAGTGACTGGCGTCGATCTCGTCCCGTCTGTAAACATCTCCGGCCAGTAGGAAGGCATCCAGACCTGACCTCACCAGGTCCCTCTGGTGGGCGGACGTGTGAGCACGAAGCATCGTAGTCCTGGTCGCAAACAAAAACGAGGTTAGTGACAGATTTCTGCAGTGCTGTGTGAGCTCATAGCGGTGACCTCAAACTGATCATGTTATGATCCAACACCCAATCAGAACGTCCAAACTGTGGAGTTTTGAGTTTTGTGCTTCTGCAGGGTTCAAGCTGATTGGCCAGCCCCGGTGAAGCAAACTGGCTGAAACAAGCCCTCACTAAAACTTACAGCTACTATTTTCACATTAATGAACCCAATAAAAGCATTTAATCTGCGTAGAGAAAACCATCGGTCTTTCAGATTAAATTTGGTGGATTTGTTCTAAACGTTGCTGCAGGCTCACAGCAGCTGTCCACCTCTGCACCACGCAGGGCGGAGTCAGTTAATCATTATTTTTGTGATACACAATTACAACATCAAATATACGCACACCAGCCACTTCATTTGGTACACCTGTTCAACTGCCTGTTAATGCAAATATCTCATCAGCCAATCACATGGCAGCAACTCATGCCGACATGGCATGAGTTGCTGCCATGTGCCGACATGGTCAAGATGACCATGTCGGCATCTTGATTGTTGAGTATTTGACAAACTGATCTGCTGGGAATTTTTCCATACATCTCTAGGATTTACAGAATGCTCCAGAAAAAGAGATAGTATTAAGTCAGTGGCAGTTCTCTGGGAAAAATACCTTGGTCTTACTAGAGGTCAGAGGAGGATGGCCAGACTCATTTAAGCTGATAGGAAGACAACAGTAACTCAAATTACCACTTGTTGCAATGAAGGTACAGTACTGTGGAAAAGTCTTCAGTCAGTCCTCATTTCTTTATACTGTGCTAGGAGAATGGGAAATATCCAGGCTCCTTGAAGGACATTCCAAAGATCTTCTTTGGATGTTGGCTGCATTTTGTTCTGTTCTCTGTCAAGCTGATCCCACACTCATTCAGTAATGTTGAGGTCTGGGCTCTGAGGAGGCCAATCTATGACTGAGAGTATTCCACTGTGTGTTCTTGTACCCAGGTAGGCCTCAACTGCTTTGGCAGGGTGTTTGAATGAAGCTATTCCCAATCAGATGCTTTCTAGATGGTGGCTCAAGTTCTGACCACACCAGGTGAGACTCCTGTCAGCTAAGAAAATGAAACCTGAGGCTACCAACATCGGACAAAGAAGATTGGAAAAACATTGTCTGGTCTGATGAGTCTCAATTCCTGTTGCCATATTCAGATGGTGGGGTCAGAATTTGGCATTAACAACATGAAAGCATGGATCCATCCTTCCTTGTATCAACAGTTCAGGCTGCTGCTGGTGTAATGTGTGGGGGATGTTTTCTTGGCACAGTTTGGGCCCCTTAGTACCAACCGAGCATCATTTAGGGTGTACAGTCTACCCGAGTGTTGTTGCTAACCACGTCCATCCTTTCATGACCACAGTGTACCCATCTTCTGATAATCTCAAACTGGTTTCTTGAACATAACATTAAGTTCTCTGTACTCAGATGTCCTTCACAGTCAGCAGATCTCAGTCCAACAGAGACCTTTGGGATGTGGTAGAACAGGAGATTCTCATCATAGACGTCCAGGTGAAAAACCTGCAGCAATTGTGTGATGCTGTCATGTCAACATGGAGCAAAATCTCTGAGGAATGTTTCCAGCGGCTTGTTCAATCTACAGTATGCCATGAAAAATTAGGACAGTTCTGAAGGGAAAATGGGCCCCAACCTGGTCCTAGCAAGGTGTATCTAATGAAGTGGCTGGCAAGTGTATAAAGTAAAAGTCTAACCTACTGTTGAACACTGGAGTGTTTTTTTATTTTCTGATTTCGATGCTAATTCTGTAGGGACATCAACAAACCAGCTGAACGTTAAGATAAGCTGCTCCCAAAGTGTTTCTGGCCTTCGTGGTGATAACAAATTCTGCTGTGAACAGTTACTGTCCTCTTACAGCTCAGGCACAACATCCTGTCTCACCTGTTCAGGTAATAATTGTCTCCTCGTTTCCTGCTGGGGTGGTCGGGTGGGATCAGCAAACTGTCAGAGGAAAACAAAAATCACTTCACAATTCATCAGATTCTACTTCATTACTACCACTTTATTACGCCCACAGTTAGTTCATATTTTCCAAAGTTCAGTTTGTTCTCCACAAATTTCATTTATATGGACGTTAAAATAAAAATAAAAGCCTGCTTGATTCCACCCACTCATCTACTCAAACAAGTTATTGATTGAGTTGGTTCATCTTTAGTCTCCATAGTCAATAACTCTTGAACTTCTGGCCTTGTTCTTTCATGTTTCAAACATGCCGCAGTCCAGCTACTTTAAAAAAATATAATCAAGCATTTACTGGGATTTTATGACTGAGATTAAATTATACACAGGTGGACTCTATTTACTAACTAGGTGACTTCTGAAGGTAGTTGGTTGCACTGGATTTTATTTAGGGGTATCAGAGTAAAGGGAGCTGAATTGATATGCACACCACACTGTTCACACTTTCATTTGTAAAACATTTAAAAACCATGAATCATTTCCCTTCCACTTCACAATTATGCATGACTTTTTGTTGGTCTATCACACAAAATCCCAGTAAAATACAATTACGTTTGTGGTTGTTAACGTGACAAAATGTGGGAAAGTTAAAGGTGTGTGAATACTAAGGCACCATACGATTGGGGTGATTGTTGTGCTGACAGGTGAACGCTCAACGCTAAGAGAAACTACAAAACCCCAAGAGCTACATCTCAGACTCAACAACAACCAATATGGCTTGTTTGGATGGGTTGCCGGGAGAAAGTTGCTTCTCTCTAAAAAGAACATGGTGGCATGGCTTAGGTTTGCAAAGCAGCAACTGGACAAAGCACAAGGCTTGTGGAACAATGTCCTCTGGACAGACTGGACATGGGACCTGGGCACCTTGCACTCACTGATTCCACTATGCACTCTTCTTTATACCAAAGTATTTATAGTCAAATGTAAGGACATCTGTACGAAACTAAAGCTTGACCCAAACTGGGGTCGAGAAACAGGACAATGATCCCAAGAACAGCAGGAAAGCTACAACAGAATGGCTGAAAACAAAAAGAATCAAGGTATTTCACTGATCTGCTCAAAGACCAGACCTCAACCCCATTGAAATGCTGTGGTGGGACCTTAAAAGAGCGGTGCATAAACAGATGCACGCAAACCTCAATGAACTGAAGTAGCGTTGTAAAGAAGAGCGGGCAAAAATTCCTCTTCAGCCACAGGAGAGAAAACCATTAGTTAAAGTTACTGCTGCTAATGGTGCTGAACTGTGGGGTGTACTTAGCTTGTCACAGAACTGCACAGAGTCATGTGGAAACTTTGTTTTTTACATGACTGTACATCAGTACTCTGCTTGACTAAGCTGCAGCATGTATGAGGATAGATGGACCATTAGATGAAAAAAATGTGCCAGATGCTGACTCTGATGGTTATGATGGCATGATGCTTCGCTAACACAGAGCTTGACCTTTAGTCTGAATATTTAACTAATGTGTGTGACTTCACTATGTTACTGTGGTATTATGTCATTACCAAAGGCTCCAGGCAGGAAACAATAACAATCTGACCCAGCAATGGTTGCCAACATAAGCCAAACTGGGTCCTTTTTAAAATACATTTGAATCATTTCTGAACTGTTGATGTTTGAGACCCTGCTTGATGGTGCAGTTAACAGACTTCTACTTTTTCTAAAGTCAGATTTGATCTGCTCGCTCCAAGGTAACACATGATGATTACCTTTGGTGCAGAAAGGGCAGGTTTTCCTGACCCCTGCTGCACAAATAGAAAACTATGTTGTTGTATTTTGTTCTGTTTAGGCCTTTGCGGGGAATATATGATCTTCAGATGGCGAATCATGAAGCTGCTGACCTGTCGAAGTTCTGCTCCGTGGTCACCACAGGACTCAGGTTGTCATGGACAGAGAAGAGCGGGTTCCCTGAGCGGCCAGTGTAGGAGCTGTGGGTGGATAGAAACTGTTATTAACATGGAAGAATGAGCGGGAAGAAAGTTACTTGATCCTCATGATTCTAGAAAATGTACAGCCTGCAAACAAGAAAAAATACTATAATGCAACATGTGAAACAACAAGTCACAGCTGGCAGTTGAGGGTATTTAACCATCTAACCATGGCCCGCTAAATGGACAAAAGTATTGGGTCACTTACGGGAGCTTTTATGACCTCCCATTCTAAATCCATAGACATAATTATGGAGTTGATCCCCCTTTGCAGCTAGACCAGGTTCCACTGTTCTGGGAAGTAATATTGTAATTTTTTTTACAATATTCATTTTTGTAATATTACCATCTAAACATAAGTTTTAGATCACTTTAACTGGAGTCCAGCTGGCTGACCAATGCAAGCTACCTTATATAGATGGAAAAATGCCAATCTGAGCAAATAATCTACATAACGTACCTTCGGCTGCTCCCTCATAATCTCCCCAAGGGCTCGCCACAGAGGATTAATCCGCATTAGTAATCTGGCAGAGGCATTACACTGAATGCCCTTCCTGATGCAACCCTCCATCAGAGCAATAAAACTGAAGCAGGAGAAGTGACTCGAGACTCATAAATATATTTTCAATCCTTTAATTTAAGTCTAATCTGTAGTCCTTTGCAAAGGCAGCAGGACTCTGTGGGGACATTAAGACAGTTACTGCCACACTGGATTTGGTTGGGTTTTCAGTTTTGAACTCTTATTGTGTGATTGAGTTTTTGGTTCTTGTTTGACTTTGCTGATATCCTTTGGTGACTTTCAGTTGTGTGATCTCATTGAGTTTTTGGTTTCATTATTGTCTTTCTCCTCCGTCTTTATCCCGCTGTCCTTCTGTGTTCCTGCTGAGTTTGGTTCATGTTTAGTATTTGTTTTTCTTGTTGCAGTGTTGGTTGTTTGTTCATTTCCGCTTTTACTTTGACAGTTTTCTCTTGTGTCTTGCTTTGGGTTGTGCTTCCTTCCTGTCTGATTGTCTGCACCTGTGTCTCCTTCCCCACCTGTGCCTTAATCCCTAATTAATCCTTGGTGTGTATGTACACACTCACCAGCCACTTTATTGGGTTGGACCCCCTTTTTTGAGATTTTGGTCCATATTGACATGACAGCATCACACAGTTATTGTAGATCTTTTTGGCAGCTTATCCATGATGAGAATCTCCTCTTTCCACCACATCCCAAAGGGGCTCTGCTGGATTGAGATCTGCCAACTGTGGAGGACATTTGAGTACAGTGGACTCATTGAAAAGTCCACGTTGTTGACCATGTCCATAAAAGTATGGACATGGTCAACAACAACATTCAGCTATGCTGTGGTGTTTACACCATGCTCAGTTGGTACTGTATGGCCTGAACCACTGAGAGAAGGCAGGGTGGGTTCATGTTGTTTACACCAAATTCTGACCCTACCATCTGAATGTGGGAGCAGAAATCAGGACTCATCAGACCAGGCAATGTTTTTCTATTTTCCTGTTGTCCAATGTTGGTGAGCTGTGTGAACTGTAGCCTCAGTTTCCTGCTCTTAGCTGACAGGAGTGGCACCTGATGTGGTCTTCTGCTGCTGTTTTTACCATCAGAGATGCTCTTCTGAAGACCTTGGCCATAGCAAGTGCTTATTTGAGCTCCTGTTGCCTTCCTGTCAGCTTGAAGCAGAATGGCCATTTTACTCTGACCTTTGGCATCAACTAGGGGTTTTGTCCCAGAGAACTTCCCCTCACCGGACATTGTCCCTTTTTCTAACCATTCTCTGTAAATCTTAGAGATGGTTATGTGGGAAATCTCAGCAGAAATACTCAAACCAACATCCAACCATCATTTTAAATGACTTAAATCACGTGTCTTCCCTTTTCCGATGCTCGATTTGAACGTCACCATGTCTGCATGTCTAAATACAGTGAGTCGCTGCCATGTGATTGGCTCATTAGATATTTGCATTAGCAAGCAGCAAAATGGGTGTACCTAATGAAGTGGCTGGTGGGTGTATACCCCTGTTTTCCTTTTTGTCAAGGTGTCTGGTTGTGTTTCCTCACATGCAGCCCTGTTTGCTCCTTTTGTTCTTATAGTTGCAGTTCCAGGTTGGTCTCAGGAAAACGACCACGAGCCAAAATCAGAAGATGATCTTTGACATGGTTGTAAAGAAGTGAAAAACGTCGGAGTCATGAAAAGCAGCAAGTGATCAAGTTTTCATCTCGTGTGAGAATCCCCCCGCGGCTCTGGGGTCTCTTCGTCATCTGCCGTCCTGCTGCTATCACAGCACACCAGCTTTTCTAAAGACTAAAGTTCACGACCTGTGAAATGGCAGAGTCATAAACCAATGTCAGCCCACACTCTCAGTGACTGCTTAATGACTTATTAATGCAGCATTAATGCGCTCGCTGCTGCTGCTGCTGCGTGTGAGTTTTCTGATGGCGAGTGTGGCGAATCACCAGCAGCCTTAGAAATATTTCACTGCAGCCAAGTTTACATTCGACTGTCCCCGAAGACTCGCTGAGCCTGCAGAGGGTTAGTCAGCAATCTGGGCTCCAACAGTACAGAAATGTACACATCATGGGGGAAATGAAATCAAACAGAAGCTGAATGGATGACCAGCAAACTGAGAAAAGCTGATTGGTTGATGACTTTTCTCACTGCCTACCTGTAGAAGTGAGTTTTTATCCGCTCCTTGATCAGCCAAAGAGGATGATGGGATTGGTTGTGAAGGTTGCGGCCCACCTTGGCCAAGATCTTTGGAGTGATATTTGTGAAGTCGTCGCGGGGGTAAAACTGGCCCAACACCTCCACCGAATCCTGACCAATCATAGGCTGAGGGGTGTGGCCATTCGTGCTGTGCTTTCTGCAGGATGCTGCGCAGCCATTGGTCCAGGACTCTGACAGGAGGCGGCGAAGAAGACAGCTGGGCCGGGTCTGAAGGTAGAGGAGAACTGAAGGGGCGAATATCATGATGAAAAGTCCATGGAACTGGAAAGAATCAGAATCCCTCATTAATCCCGGGGGGAAATTGTTCAAAGACAAACAACAAACTCAATAAAATCCCAAAAAACAATAGCCACACTACGCAAAATATGGTTTGTTCCACTGTTAAAAATAGTCCCAGTTTTTGTGAGGGGCGTTGTACACAGGAAAAGGAGAAACAAGGGAACTGGTATACAGTACAGGAAATAGTCTGGGGTGGACTAGCAGGCCACTGCAGTAAGTACTACAGCCTTCAGGTACACAGATGGTCTGCTAAACCAGGCGAACTACAGAGGAGCCCTGCGCTGATTCTTCATAGTTATTTGAAAGTGAAGCTTGAAAAATGGGTTGTAGAAAAGGTGTGGAACTTTTTTCTCTGTGGTCCTAAGCCCAACGTTTCTTCATTTCTGCAGCACATGGACATCAATTTAATTTTATTTACTGTATGTAGCACCAATTCACAGCAAAAGTCACCTGAGGGTACTTCACACTGTAAGGTAAAGATCCTACAGTATTAGAGAGAAAACCCCAGCAATCAGATGATCCCCTGTGAGCAGCACTTGGCAACTGTGGGAAGGAAGAACTCCCTTTTAACAGGAAGAGACCTCCAACAGAACCAGGCTCAGGGAGGCCCAGCCAACTGCCTCGACTGGTTTGGAGTGAGGGGAGAGGGAAGAAAGAAGGGACAGAGAAGACAGAAAGGAGAGCAAAGAGAGACACAGACTATGGGAGAGAGAAGACCACATTCAATAACATGCAGCAGTAACAAATAAATGCATGGGGAGAGAAAAGAGGTGGGTGGAGAAGAAATGCCCAGCACATCATAAGAAGCCCCCCAGCAGCTTAAACCTATTGCAGCATAACTAAGTCCTAACTATAAGCTTCATGAAAAAGGAAAGTTTGAAGCCTGATCTTCAATGTAGAGAGGGTGTCTGTCTCCTGAAGACAAACTGGGAGCTGGTTCCACAGGAGAGGGGCCTGATAGC
>VUQH01075459.1:0-10295 GCA_015106775.1 Etroplus canarensis
CTGGATTGGCTGGAGCTTCCTTTGGTTGCCTTCCCAGCTTTGACGAATGTCCAGCTGGGATAACCACATTTACTCAGGGCCTTCTTGATGTGATGTTCTCAACTGAACCTGCAGTCAGTTGAGACTGAAGAAGTCACTTGGATGAGTGATGAAACGTTTCTCCTACGGAAAACCTTACGTCCAGATGAACAGAATCAAATTTTGAGGTCTCTCCAGTATATTTACAGGCATAGCACACAGTGGAGCATAGCACAACCAAGTGAAGGGAGTCCATTGTTGAGCTGTGTTTGTATCGTTTTCTTATTCCTCAGATTTTAGTGCTTTTCATTGCCAAAAATGACTGAAAAAAGAAGAAAGGACTGGCATTCCACGGCAGAACAGGTTTGGAGTTAAGGTTTTATTGAATGTTAAGTTTGGGTTTTACTGTATGGAAGAGCAAGACTGCCGTGAAGTTGCCCAGTATTCAGAGCATAGCATTTTGCAAATAGTAAATACAAAATGAAAAGCTGTAGCTTCTTGTGTGTTATAGCAGCTGCACCTATTTGTAAGTTGTTCAAAAAATAAAACATTTGCCTCTTGCATATTGTGTAGACTAATAAGACATAGACACCAGAGAAAAAAATGAAATGCTGTGCTATCACTGTATTCTGTGCACAGAGTCACAAGTAAATAAAATATGTAAAAAAATAATGTAAATTTACCAGGTAAATTACCCATCAAAGCACAAATGCAAGCCAATACTGCTCACTTTCTCTCCAAAAGGCTAAATCCAGTGGACTGAAATGGGTCAAACATTGGTGGTCCTTCATTTTTTAATTAAATTTGCCAGAGATGCAGTTCAGACTATTTTCTACAGGTTCAACAGCATTAGTTGTTAATGATTCAATGTTAATTACTCACAAACTTAATTTTTTGAGGAAGTAGAGCTGAAAAACAAACAATTTTTTAAAAAATCTGATTGTTCAGTTAATAAACGGAATAGTTGATCAAATACTGCCAAAATAATTGATTGCTACAGCCCTAGTTAAAAATTGGCTTTTCAGCAATAAAGCTCAATTTTTTTTGTTGGAATATTCTGCATCCTGCATTTGGGTCATTACACTATTTAATGATACAGAGCCGGTTCTGCCCTGGTGCCTTTGACTGATGATTAATTTAGAAGGTTTTACAAGATGTATCTCTTAATAAAACAGCTAAATTACTCTAGGTCTTGTCACAAAATGGAGAACACAGGGGTATTTTTTCAATCCATTTCTGAGAGCATTCTCACCAGCTGCATTCAGCCTTGTGAGTGTTTGTGAATAAGGCTCTTTGTGGTGAAGATGTGAAATGTTTACTGAAAATTACAAATATTTTAAAGTAGTGGTTCCATATTTACTCCCCTCGGTGAAGAAATAATTTGGCTCATTTATAAGCGTAACCTGCACCTTTAATTTCACCACAAAGCTTGCATTTCATGTACGGTGGACACTTACTAACTGCAGGTGCAATGCCTCCGACGCTGCCTGGACCAGGAATATTTCCTGCTACAGCAGCTGCCTGTGCAGCAGCTGCAGCCTGAGCTGTTGCTGCCTGCTGTTGCATCTGTCTGTGACACTGCCGCAGGTCAAACACCTAACAAAGACATGACAATTGGAGGAAAAATCGTGAAACACCTAATTCTTGAATAATACTTTATGACAGTTCATACACTTCAGTTTTCTGTTTGCAGCAAGTTCATTACAGTATTTATTTGGTTAAAGGCCAGTGTATCATACCACCTGTAGCTGAATGCTACTCACTGGTATTGTCAACGTAAAAATTGTTTAAAATAAAAAGCGTCAATGATGTGAGTCAACTGGATTCATACCTTGATGTAGGCTCCAGGGTAGATCTTGTGCACAGCGTCACCAGGTGCTCGGCCTGCTTCCCTATCGAGGTAGTAGCTCTGTACAAAGACGGCATGGTCGCTCATACAGCGCATCCATACGTCCCCCTCACCACGACACTCCAGCTGCACACCTTTACCTATGTGTAGCCTGGAACACACAGGTAATAAAAGACACAGGTAAAAAAGTTTATTCTCATAATGTTACTTTTCTCAAAATTCATTGCAGTATAAACCTTGGTTTTGGGATCACAATATGGTACAAGTTTGGTACTGTAGTAAAAACAGTGGAAGAATAAATAAAACCTTTTATTTTTATTGTGAAAACAGCTCAATGTCATTTTTCTCACTTACAGTGTTGTTAAAACACTCAAATAGCCAAAAATGGGTATTCACCTGTCTGTCCATTTTTTAACCACTTATCCAACTAAGCTTGCAGGTGGGCTGAAGCCTACCTCAGCTCACAGTGGGTGATAGAGTTACCAATCCATCAGTGGTCAATTTTTAAATGTGATGCTGGTCATGGTGTTTTGTTATTTGTGGTCTTTGAAATGTTTATTCAGTAGTATATTGTCACACATTCTGATCATTAGTCAAGCTTCAGATTGACAAGGAATAATGCAGTTTTCATCTTACGTGTGGAACACTGATCCAGCTCTTTGTCCTCTCAAATATAATTGAAGGTACGTGGGAGTTTGCCCAACTAGTCTACAAGTGTTTTGTGAAGGGGCTTCAGGATTATTTGGTTTCTGGCCCATTATTACAGGCCATTCAGTCCTTGTCGAGGCAGCTGTGGTTCAAGGGGTAGAGCAGGTTGTCTTCCAATTAGAAGGCTAGTGGTTTAATCCCCATCTCCTCCAGTCCACATGCTTAACCCATAAGAACCCATGGTGACATGCATGTAACAAACACTTTATTTTTTTTTACAGCTGTGTGGGCTTCTTGGTCTGTTGTATATCCCCCCATAGTTTTCCTGTAAGGAAAAATGGGTCTGGATTCTTATGGGTTAAGTGTTCTTTAGCAAGACAAACTCTAAATTGCTTTTGATGTATCCATCAGAGTGTGAATGTGTGTTTGATAGTTAAAATGCGCTTATGGCATAGAATAAAGCGCTGTATGAATGTCTGTATGAATCTTGCATTAAAAAAGCACCTTGAATGCTCAGTTAGAAAAGCACTGATTGTATTTACCATTTGTACAACTGCAGTGAGCTTGGGCCATGCCAGCAATAAGTTAGACTGGTTGCCAGTGGGATCCGGACTTCACCAGGGTTGCCCTTTGTTACTGACCCTCATCATAACTTTTATGGACAGAAATTCTAAGTGCAGGGGTGAAGGGTGATTGGTTGGGTGACCTCAGGATCTCATTATTGTTTACTGCAGACGATGTGGTACAGTTTACTTCATCAAGACTTACAGATTGCCCCAGGCCAGTTTGCACATGCGTGTGAAGTGTGTGGGGTGAGAACTGGCACCTCCAATTCTGAGGCCCTGGTTGTAGAGTGGCTGATGTACCTGCTCCAGGTTGGGAATGAGTTGCTGCCTCAGGTGGATTTCTAGGGTATCTAGGGATCTTGCTCATGAGTGATGAAAGGGAGACTGACTGACATATGGGCATCGTCTACAGTAATGTGGACACTGTACTGGTCTGCTGTGGTAAAGCGAGAGTTGAGCATGAACAAAAAACTGTCAATAAACCGGCTTAACTACATTAAAACTCTTACATAAAGCCTTGAGGTTTTGGAACTGACAAAGGAGAATAATCATGGATGCAAGTAGCAGAAAAAGAGATTCCTCAGTAGGGTGTCTGGGCTCTCCCTGATTTTGGATTTATGGTCCGTCTGTGCTGGAGTTTGTCTACATGGTATCAGCACAGACGGGAATGCAACCAACACAGATGTGCAAATGTGCAATCCTCCAAAAAGCTAACTATGCATAGCTTGACACAGATGACAATGCATAGGTCGAATGCCGATTAGTTGGAAAATATTCTGGGACATGAAAGGAGCAATGGCAAAGCTCCCAATTAGCGGCCCAAAAAAACATCAAAGATTAAACAAATCAACAAGAAATGCACAGGGAGGCTGCAGTGAATACTTTAAATTGTTTAAAACACTGCTTCATTTCAGCTCTTTGTTTGTTATAACTCCATTCTTTGCCATGGCTGGCTGAAGGACCAAGAACAGCAAACAAGAGAAGACCCCAGACCTTTGTGACACTGCCCCCTGGTGACAGTAAATGGATACAACATGTAGATGATCTGTCTGTAGCTCCCTCAGTGTTGTCAACATGCTTCAAACGCAGTACAATAAATAAGACTTTACAGAGAGGGAGGGGCTCATAGTAGCTCCTCCATACCGAAAGGATCAAGTTGAGATGAACTGGGTGCCTGACTACAGTGCCTTCTGGACGTCTCCTGGTTAAAGTGTTTTGGGCATGTGTAACTGAAAGGAGGCATAGACTCAGGACTTGCCAGGGATATTATGCCTCTTAGCTGGCTTGGGAACCCTTCCTCCCCAGAAAGAGCTAAAGGAGGTAGCTGAGAAAAAGGAGATCATCCGCCCTTAAACTGCTACCCCAGTGACCCAGACACAGCAGCAGAAAATGAACAAATGGATTGATATTCACACAAAAAGTTGCTGTATTTCTCAGTCAGCAATCAAACTGAAGCAGATTAGTGGAACTGATTCTGTTAACTCCACTTTGATTTGATGTATTAGATTCTTGTTTATTTAAATGAACTTGCAGCCATTGTTTAACTGTAATTCAATTCAACTCAATTCAATTCAATTTTATTTATATAGCGCCAATTCACAACAAAAGTCGCCTCGAGGTGCTGCACACTGTAGGGTAAAGATACTACAGTGTTAAAGAGAAAACCCCAACGATCCTATCCGTAATTAATATGGGTGTGCTACAAATTTCCAGTATAATTTTACTCACTCAGTTGCACTGCGATACTAGAACTCATAGCATCAGAACTAAGTGATAGTGTGAGATTTCAGATTGTTATACTATGCAAAGATGGGCTTCCTCCATATCAAATCATGTCTAAAGGCTCCCATGGAGGGAGTTTATGGAGCTTTAAAAGAATTTGGCCAAACTAGGCAATTTTATCCAAAGCACGGTCAAGCACACCAAAAGTGACCATTCGAACAGAAAACCAATAAATCAAACTTTGTTAACAAAAATAGAAAAGCATCGTCATCACCAGCACAGAATTTACAATTTATCCCAGGGGACCTGGGATAAACCTGTCATCGGAATAGTCTAGCAGATGGCAAGAAGTATCTCTAAAGGAGGTTAGGATTCAGCATAACCAACATCCTGATGGCCATAGGTAAAAAAAAAGGCATGTTGGGGAAGTTAACCAGCCAGCTGCTGGCCTGTTCTAGCCAGTTACTGCTTCCATAAATCACAGTTACAAATTCACCTGTAACATTATTTTTTCTGTCAGATTGTCAGAAGCCAGCAAAGTGGCTTAATGGTGAGCACTGTTGCCTCACATCAAGAAGGTCCTGGGTTCAAGCCCTTCTGTGTGGAGTTTGCATGTTATCCCCATGCTTGTGTGGGTTTTCTCCAGGAGCTCCTGTTTCTCCTGCCTTTGAAAAACATGCCAGGTTAATGCTGCATACTGTATGTCAGCCCAGGACACATTCGCGTAAGAGATTATTAATCCCAAGACTTTATGTCCTAGTTAAATAAAGGTATAATAAAGATCTTAAATTCACACTTTGAGTCAGGAAGGGTCATGTTCTTTGCAAACCACAGGTAGTTTGTTTTAAACCCCCAATTCCTGTCCTCCTCAACACAAAGCTGTCCAAAGTTAATATAAAGCAAATTCGGCTGTTCCCTTGTGTTTCTCCACGGTTTCATGACAGCAGATGAATCTGCATCGGTAATTTGGCATAGTTTTTAAACCAGATTCTCCTCTTGATGCCGTGCAAAGGTAATAACGTTCATTAAATTATAATTATATGTTTCTTATTTTGCATTCTTCTGCATTTATAAATAGGACACAGGGTTACAAACACATTCAGCGGGTATTTATTAAACATTAATTAATCAAACAAAGTTTTTCTTTACTTCTTATTCTGTAAGCTGTTGCACATAAAAAAGACAAATGCTCTTAAATTCATTAAACAGCCTGTTTGTATTCTTCAACACACCTGGCTCTCTCACTGGCATCCGTGCGATGAACGTTACTCAGCTGGCCAAGACAGAAGCGATCCCCTCCTGATGGGTCGACATAACCATCCACAGTCACTACAGGGCAGCTGGAGGGGACCTTAAACATTTCACCCACCTGAACATCCATTTCAAAGTAGGAGACAGAGCACCAAAACTCTGGTCCTGCAATGAGAGCAGACTCCAATTATGTTTGTAACAGAATGGCAGTCAACAAAACACATTTACTGCAACTACTGTGCCTCTTAGACAAGTGTTTGTGAGGAGTATCCCTCAGGTCAATGCACTTGTTTAAGACAGAATTGTATAAATTACTAAAATCTCCTTAAAAAGCTTCCAGCTGATCCAAAATGATGCAGCAAGGGTACTGACAAAGACTAGAAAGAGAGATCATTGCTTCCCTATGCCGACGTTCTCTTCATTGGCTCTGTTAAATCGAGAATTGAATTTAAAATCCTCCTCCTTTCATACAAAATCTTGAATAATGAGTTCCCATCCTATCTCAAAGACCTCACTATATCATATTTTCCCAACAGAGCACTTCTCTCTCAGAGTGCAGGCCTACTTGTGGTTTCTAAAGTTTCAAAAGTAGAATGGGAGGCAGAGTCTTCAGCTATCAGGCCCCTCTCCTCTGTAACTAGCTTCCAATATGTATTCAGCAAAGAGACACCCTCTCTAATTTAAAGATTAGGCTTAAAACTTCTATTTTTTTATAAAGCAGGACAAGGTGACCCTGAACTATCACTTTGTTATGATGTGATGGGCTAGGCTGCTAGGGGACTTTCCATGCTGTGCAATACATTTCTTCTCCACCCAACTATTTTCAACACCCCATGCATTTATATGCCTTGACTACATGTCATTAAATTTTGTGTTCTCTCTCTTTCCTAGTCTGTGTTGTCCTTATTCTATGCTCTCCTTTTTTCTCTTCTCTTTCTCCTCACGTCTCAACCGGTCAAGGGAAATGGCTTTCCCTCCCTGAGCCTAATTCTGCCAGAGGTCCTTTCCTTTTAAAAGGGAGTTCTCCTTTCCCACTGTTGCCAAGTGCTTGGTTTGATTGTAGGGGGTTTTGCTGCAATGTTGTAGGGACTTTACCTTACAGTATAAAGCACCTTACAGCTATTTTTATTCTGAATTGGTTCTATATAAATAAAAGTGAATTGAATAATTCCTTATTATTCATAAACCTCATTCATAAACACGAGCTACAGCGGACAATAACAAATGAATTTTTTTTTTCTATATTAATACAGACAACAGGGATGTAACTCTGGTAACAGTTATGTATCACAAGCGTATCTATAAAAAATGCTGGCAACATTATTAGTACATAGCTAATAGTCTTCATATGAGCAATAAAAGTCAGCCGTAATTGTCTCTAACCTGGATGATTGGACACAGAAGAAGGGAAAGAGGTTGAGCTGTGATGCTGAGACCCTGAAAAGCAAAGGAATGAGTACATTAGCCTGAAGCAGAAAAATCAGAGCAACATTTGTAAGGCTGTAGCCAACTTTGACCTATCGAAGCTCTACCTCAGGTGAAGATATATCCATGCATCTATGTACTAGACCTTAATACATAGATAAGGACAGAATTTTGATATGAGAAATAGAATGTGTATATTTAAAGAATTTCGGATTTTGGTGACTCCTCATGGCATGATCAAAAATCAGAGTGGCACACGGCACAACACATGCAACAATGTCATCATTACCATCTTAATCATCTCAATTATAATTATCAAATACTATTGCCAGATGATTTAGAAGGTGCAATAGAGGTGGTATGTGCTAAAACAACAGCATGAGCCCTTTCCAAGAGTCAGTGTACTGTAATCTTACATATAACTTTTCAGTTCAGACACTATATGAGTTGTCAGTTATGTCATCTGAAAAAACTGCTGGTAAGAAGTTTGATTCTACCACTTAAGGAGAACTAACTCTAGAAATGCAACTATAAAGGAAGCTAATCAACTGAAAGTATTTGGCCACTCAGTGGGCAGTGTTTTAACTCATCTGGCCCACACGATACTGATACTGGGACAAAACAATTATTAGAACGGAGTACTCTAATGAAAATATGACTAGCCAGATTATTCCAGTACTATACGATCATCGAAATGTAAACAGTTTACTGTCCACAAAAATAAACTTGATTTCTACTGATCTATACTACTTAGTTCTAAACAAAGAAGTGATCCAAATGAGGCTACCTGTACTATCTACATAACACTGCAATATTACTCTCAATAAAGATTATTATAGCTAACTAAAACTAAACTAAAAACTAATACAGGAAATGTCCTTAGTTCTAGTCTTTGTCAGTTGGATTCAATTTGGTCAGTTAGTCTGTCTGATGAGGCTTTGATGCATCTGTTTACTGAGACTCAGGATGTCTAAATGATTGTGACTCATCTGTCTTCACAAAGTGTTGTGTTTGTATTGTAATTTTTGATCTAAACATTTTAAATCTTCCCCTGAAAAATGCCATCCATATTATAATAATTAAGAAAACTAAAACTAACACTGAAATTAAAAATGAAACAAAAACATGAAAACAAAAAATAAAAGAAATAAAAATGAAACAAAAACAACATAAAACCAACAAAAACAAACATTTTCAAACAAAAAACTAAACTAAAATGAGCAAACACACTCTGGAAACTAACTGAAACTAAACTGAATTTAAAACAAAATCTCAAAACGAAATAAAAATAAAAACTAAATTGAAAATACAAAACTGTAATAACTCTTCTCTACAGTACAGTGCATGCAAGCAACACTATATAATAATGACGAAATGACTGATAAAACCCCTTCAGCGTCCAAATGTAGATTTTCATGCATCGCAAAAGTGGTAATAATTTATTTCTTATACAAGAATCAGTACGCGTGAGATAAGTAGATAGATAAAGTCATGTTCATGGATACAAAAAATTAGGGGAGAAAGTCCAGAAACATGAAAAGCTGGAGAATTCATGACCAGAAACACAAGTCAGGACTATTCTGCAAACTGTATAGAGACTGTGTTGAATGAAATCACTATGAGCCACTTCAGCACGCTAAGGCTGGGTGAGTTCAATCAAGTTCAGAGATGGAATCAATCTGAGATGCAAAAGAGGAAGAAGACTAAATGTAAGAGCTGGTGGATGAGAAGAAGAGGAAGATAAGGAAGAGCAACACCAAGAACAGTAATTTTAGACCAAATTTTACCAAATATGCTAGACACTATTCTCGTCCATATTGTGGATGTTCCTGTCAACAAATAAGTTATGTAATTAAATGCATTAGTGGATGATTTTAGTGTCCCTGTAGTGTAGTGGTTTACACATTCACCAAATCACCAATGTGAATTAATCCACTGTGGCGACCCCTTGGGGAGAATGCAAGGGAGCAGCCAAAGGTACATTTTAGTGTGCAATTTTAAGAATTTTAAATTTTGCTAAAATGTCTGCCAAATTTTTATTAGTCAAGTAAGTTTTTCATAATTGTTAAGATATATTTCTTAAAACCTTCCTCCCTTACCTTCTTTTGACTGTTCCTGTTGGGAGTCGCCACAGCAGATCTTCTCTGACACTGTCCTCTCTGACATACTCATGTCTTATCCTGTCCATCCTGATCGCTCCCAGCAAAAATCTCAACATCTTTAATTCTGCCACCTTCATCTCTGTTTCCTGTCTTTTTGTTAGTGCCACTGTCTCCAAACCATACATCATAGCAGGCCTCACTACTGTCTTGTAAACCTTCTTTTTCGCTCTTTCTGCAATCCTTCTGTCACAAAGCACCCCTGAAACTCCATTGCTTTGGATGGTCGATCCCAAGTATTTAAACTCATCCACCTTCACCAACTCTGCTCCTTCCATCTTCACCGTTCCACCTGTCTCCCTCTCATTTATGCACATGTACTCTGTCTTGCTTCTACTGACTTTCATTCCTCTTCTCTCCAGTGCATACCTCCACCTCTTCCCTACTCTCACTACAGATCACAATGTCATCTGTGAGCATCATAGTCCAGGGAGGCTCCTGCCTGACCTCATCTGTCAATCTGTCCATCACCATTGCAAACAAGAAGGGGCTCAGAGCTGATCCCTGATGTAATCCCACCCCCACCTTGAACCCATCCGTCACTCCTACTGCACACCTCACCACTGTCTGACTGTCCTCATACATGTCCTGCACCACCTTCACATACTTCTCTGCCACTCCTGACTTCCTCATACAATTCCACAGTTCCTCTCTTGG
>VUQH01075466.1:0-10162 GCA_015106775.1 Etroplus canarensis
CATGGATGTAGTGAAGGAGGACATGCAGCGGGTTGGTGTGAGGGAAGAGGATGGAAGGGATAGGGTGAGATGGAGGCAGATGATCCGCTGTGGCGACCCCTAACGGGAGCAGCCGAAAGAAGAAGAAGAAGAAGATTTTTATTACTTCCTTTGGAGTCAGAAGTTTACATACATTTCCCTATTTGGTAGCAGGGCCTTTAAACTGTATGACTTGGGTCAGATGTTTTGGGTATTTCTTCCACAAGCTTCTCACAATAGTCTGCTGGAATTCTGGCCCATTCCTCCTGACGGAACTGGTGTAGCTGAGTCAGGTTTTTTAGGCCGCCTTGCTCGCACACGCCTTTAAAATTCTACCCACAAATTTTCTTTGGGACTGAGATCAGGGCTTTGTGATGGCCTCTCCAAAACATTGACTTTGTTGTCCTTAAGCCACTTTGTGACTATTTTAGCGGTTATGCTTAGGGTCATTGTCCACTTGGAAGACCCATTTACGCCCAAACTTCAACTTCCTGGCTGATGGCTTGAGATGTTTTCCACATAATGTTCTTTCTTCATGATGCCATCTATGTTATGAAGTGCACCAGTTCCCCCTGCAGCAAAACAGCCCCACAACATGATGCTGCCCCCCCATACTTCACAGTTGGGATGGTGTTCTCAGGTTTACAAGCTTCCCTCTTTTTCCTCCAAATGTAACGATGGTCATTATGGCCAAACAGTTCCGCTTTAGTTTCATCAGACCAAAGGACATGTCTCAAAAAATTAGGGTCTTTGTTCTGTATGCATTTGCAAACTGTAACCTGGCTTTTTTTATGTCACTTTTGGAGTAAAGTCTTCCTGGCTGAGTGGCCTTTTAGCCCATGTTGGTACAGGACTCATTTGACTGTGGATAATGACACACGCTTACCAGCTTCGACCATCATCTTCACGAGGTCTTTAGCTTTGGTTCTGGGGTTGATTCACACATTTTGAACCAAAATACGTTCATCTCTGGGACACAGAACCCGTTTCCTTCCTGAGCGGTATGATGGCTGGACATTCCCATGTTGTTTATACTTGCAGATAATTGTTTGAACAGATGAATGTGGAACCTTCAACCATCTGAAAATTGCACCCAAGGATGAATCAGACTTGTGAAGCTCCATAGTTCTCTTCCTGATATCTTGGCTGATTTATTTTGATTTTTCCATGTCAAAGAAGGAAGTAGTGTGTTTGAGGGTGACCTTAAAATATATGCACAGGTGTGCCTCCAGTTAACTAAAATGTTGTCAGTTAACTTATCAGAAGCTTCCAAAGCCATGTCATCATCATCTGGGCTTTCCCATATTGTTTAATGTCATAGTAATATTTGTGTATGTGAACTTCTTACATCTAAGAAAGTAATACATTTCTCTCTAAAATATTCTCTCTCATTATTACAGCATTTAGCAAATAGAAATAATTTTGGCAATCCTAACTGACCTAAAGCAGGAGAAGTTTAGTCGGATTTAATTTCAGACAGTGAGGAAAGAAAGGTTTGTGTCTTTTTACACAGTGTATGTAAAATTCTGGTTTCAGCTGTAAATATGCATAACTTATATAGCCCAACTATGCCTCCTTGTGGGCAAACTCCATCATTACTTGCAAACACTACGAATAATAGTTGGATCACAGCAAAACTAAAAAATTGTGTGCATGAGTAGTCTTTTAGAAACTGTCTAAAGTCTGTGTGTGAAAACCATTTTTATTTTACAATTTACCACTCTGTTAAACACTATTCTGAGGTTTAAAATCAGAAAGATACATTTTTTTTCCTTTCATATCCTCAGACTAAGAAACTTTCCAAATGAAGGGCTATGGTTTGAAGGAGAAAGTGCACTTTTGATATTGGCTGTTTTTTCTTACAGCAGCAGTGTGATGCAACAAGTGTTTGGATCTCTCTGTATGAAAACTGTGTTTGGGAAAACTTTAGCTGCAGAACAGTTCAGAGCCATGAGAGCTATTAACAGGAAGTCCATGATACATGCTTGGAAGGAATGTTTTTTTTACATCCCACCGTGTGTCTGCATACACAGTGCGTAAAGAGTTTTAGCTTCAGGGACATTAATCATCTCTGACATCAAGTTTTAATGACAAATGAATGAAGGCCAAACATTTTAAGTTCCAAGTAAGAATTTTAAAATATCAGACAGGAAATGTGTGATTTCATCCACCCAGTGACGAAAAAACTTCTCCCCTCCCTTAATTTCAGACACATTCACTTTGTAACACACTCAGCTTGACTGAGCACTGGTAGACTGAGGGAAGCTGTGGTATTTTCAAGGCTATAAATAGCAATCATCATTTCCCACCACTCGCTGCCATTCCTCTTGCACAACACACTGTGAACATTCAAGTCGTCTGTTAAAAACTGCTGTAACAGATGTGGAATCAGAAATCCCAGTAACCATAGGAAACTACAAACTGAAATCTATCACTGGCGAACAAGCCTTCCATGCCCAGAACACTGTGTTGATTCATGCCTTACACAGACAGGAAATGTCAACCTCAGGTTCCTGCTTGGACCTGAAAGGCATTTTTGCACATCTCACCCCCCTACTCATTCACTTGTTCAGTTGGCCTCCATCTGGCTTCCCAGCCCCTTTTTCCTTCTCTGTGGCAGTGGAATGTGCATCTCAGCACTTGCTGATGAAAATGTTGTTAACAGGGCACGGCTGTGTGCATTCGTCTATGTTTTCATGTTTCACGTGAGTACATGTAGCCTCACAAGCGAGATAGGGGGACTGCCAACAAGAACGAACAAGGCAGACGCACTGATAGAAGACTCTGATAGGACTGAACACTTTCACTGGAATTACCCACCCAGAGTTTGGGACCTCTTCCAGTCCTAGACCTCTGCTGAGTGGGCTCTTGCTGTTTTAACATACTGATTCAGTAAAGTCAGCATAACAGGCAACCAGCCTCTGGTCTGTGAGAATGTTTTGCTGAAACATGGCCACTAAGATGAAAATCAGAAATAAGATAAGTAAAAAGAGCAGTGTGGTTTCAAAGTGAACACTTAAGTATGAAAATTTCCTGCTGATTAAAGCTGGACGTGCATAAATCCCTTTAAGTCTGACTTAAAATAATATAGACATCACATTTTGCCTGTTGAAAGGGTTTTCGGTCACTGCTCACTGAGAAGGGATGCCAGAATAGAGATCAGGGACAAAATCCCCAGTCCTACAAAAACGTGTTCCAAAGTTTAGCTGAAGCTTAAATGAGGCTTCAGTTAAACCAAGTGTGGATCTTTAAAAGTCGAAAATTTTCTAGCATGAAATTCTCTTGTGTTTTTCCAAACATTGTCTCCTTGTGGACCTTCTTCACTGGAGGGGGGCGGTCGGCTAAAGAGGAAAAAAAAATCTCCTACATTGGGAATTATCCATTTTATTTAACTAACCAATACTTGTTCTTCTGAACTACAGAAAGATTTTTTTTGCACCAGAATTACCTGAAAACTTGTAAATATTATCATTCATCACTTATATTGGTAGAAAAAGCTCTTCTCTGCTGTTATGAACAGGAAGAAACAAAACTACTTCTACTGTACCAGTGGTAATGTCAAAAGAAAAAAGAAAATAAAAGATAGGTGATACATGAGCCCTGGGACAGTGGTGACCTGTTTAAGGTGTACCTTGCCTCTTGCCCTATGACAGCTGGGATAGGCTCTGGCCTCCCTGTTTGGATAAGTGGAAGAAGAATGGATGGATGGATGCTGATACATTTTCAAGTGGTGCAAAATGTGTTCAGTTCAGTTTAGCGAAAAGGCTTGAACTGACTCTTATTCAGCTGACCTGGTAAAAAAAATGCCTGCAGGTCTGAAGGAAACATCGGCTCCTTTCCAGCTCCTTTGAGGCTTTCCTGCAGCTCACATTGTGTTCTGTACACTATGATGATTGTGTGGTAGTAAGAACATTTTTTTTTGTTTTTATTTTTAAACAAAAAGAAATACTTTATTGCCTTTCTTTTTTGTAATCTTACTGGGACCTCATGCCATTGTTATGCATTTTTGGCCTTGCTGGGGAGTCAATAAAGTTTTTCACTGACGTCAATTGATGACAACAGCTTGTAACAGGGCGCTGTGCTTCCAGTGGGGGAATATGACGACTCATGGATGACTGGTGTCTTACAGAAGGGTGGAAGAGTGTATACAGGGAATGTCTTTTGCACAACTTCCCAAAATAAATATCACAAGTTGGCACTCCAGGGTATAGTCTGACGCTATGTGTGCTTATACCAAAGTGCCTGGGTTTTCTTTTCTGTCTGTGTAGCTGGAAAAAACACAGCCACCTCACTCTTGTTGTACCCATACCCGTAATTTTCCAGCCTCAGTACCTGTGATTAAATGGATTCATTGTTTGGACAATTGATGTAATGTTTGAGAAATAAACTTACAATGAACTCATTCACAAACGACCAAATGTGAAATGACGGGAGATTTTTAAACTGTGGTCACTAAAATAACAAGGACCCTGTACATGTGGAAAACTAAAAGGTATAAATGTGGAGAATCCCCTTCTGACCTCAATTGTCAGCATACACTATACCTTTGAGTCATCCAGAACTTGAATGATTCTTCATGTTTACTTTTGGTATCAAAACAAAACATGGTTTTGGTGCTTTGTTTCTGCTGGGCTGTTGTGTGCTGTCTCCATTTGGTTTTATGCCACAGTGTGTTCCAGCAAGTGCCAACACACGGACAACACTCCTGATCTCAAAGGGGGCATTTCTCCTTTAGAAGTAGATATATATCCTGATGCTGCACATGTTTAACATTAACCCTTCAATTCCTGCAAATCTGGCCACAGATGTCACCCAGAATCAAAAGATAAAACTGTCTCTCCTCTTTTTTAGCACCTGTTGGCTCCTTTTATGATATTTGTTTACTGCATTTCTGAGATATAGTTCAATATCTGCATGGCTGCTACCTTTGTTTTGAGCCTTTGATTCTGAATTTGGAGCTGTGATGATATAACATTTTATCGCTCGTGCTCCTTTCCAAGAGTAACTCATCAACTTCTGTTGGCAGCATACGAGAGAAAAAAAGGACCAAAAAAGGAAAAGTGTGTGTTTGTGTAAATAAGCTGCATTCTTTTTTACCACATATCGGCAAATAAGCAGGATGTAAATACAAATCTGTCTCTTTTGCATATAGGTGATCAAAAAGTTACCAGAATGCACTTTTAAGTGCAGTTCGAAGCAACTGTTCTGCAGCATGTTTTTAGGTAAGTGTATGCTGACTGGAACAGATGATACATCAAATCATCTTCTACTCCTTGGCTTTGTTTTCATTGGTTGAATGTTAGCCCACCTCCAGAACCCCAACAGACTGTTCCGGTAAGAACAGGCCTCTTCCAAGATGATTATTCACACAAGCCTAAACACACACATACACATATTTCCAAAGTAGGATAACTCCCAGACAACACACACATTCTCTCTATCCTACAGCACATGCATTTTCCTTGTGCCTGTGTGAGTGACTCATTTTCTTCTAGAAACAGAGATAGGGCTAAGTTTAGTGTGTTTCATGTGGTTTTTGTGGCATAGCATGTAAATGATCCCTGCTGATTGGCAAATGCTTTTATCTCTCAACAGGAAGTTCCGTTGGTAGTCAGATCTAAATATGTGTTTTATTTGGAGGAGGCCGCAAAAAGCTCAATGCCACACTCATTGCCCAGTTCTGCCTCTAAATTCAATTGAAACATTTCCATTGAGCAGCTTATCTGAGTGCACTGATACATGATCACAACAAGAGAGAGACATCTCACTGACTAGAGTTTATTATAAAAGCCTCTTTGTTGCTCTTTGGATTTACACAACTCTTTATAAAGCTTTTTGTTCAGCATACACACTGTAGCACCAATCACATCCATGTTGTTGAGTTGTTGTCACAACCTTGTTGTTGTGTCTACAGCATTCTGACAGAAGGCACTGATCAACAAAAAAAAAAAACAAAAAAAAAAAAAAAAATTCAAAATACGTAAACACATAAAATATATACTTTATAAAGTTACAGGAAATAAACCCTTGTGACAAAAACTGTAACAATACAATAAAAAAAGTTTAAGATGGACTGTTGACCAGCTATAATAATTTGCAAAAAGAAGGCTATTTTAAGGCCATTTTCACCACTAAATACATTGCTGGGCTACTATAACAAGTCCTTATCTTAATATCATAATGATTCTTCATGACTAAATAGGCTATTATTAAGCTTCAGAAGGAGATGTACCAGGAGCTCCATCCATAAAAATACACTGAGAATACAGAGTGACCGATTCTGTCAGCCACCAGTATGGATTGTTAAGAGAGCGAACAGCGGAGATTAGAGCACGCTTTGAGTGAAATTACAGTGAAATTAACTATTCCTCATCTTGCTGTGAATACCCAAGCGCCCACGACGCCCGATCTCATCAGATAACAGTTTGTACTCCTCGACACTTTCTGCAAGCCCCGTAAATAACCGACAGGAGATAAGCCAGGCAGCAGAGGCAGGCGAACACAGCAGCTGTCAGGTAGACTTTGTACAGGCACGGGTGCGAGTACTGGCTCAGGTTGCAGTACGACTGCCGATCCGTCTTGTGGATCATGACGCCGATGGCCGGCAGGTAGAGCACGGCGGCGGCCCCGTCGTGCGCCAGGTTGGTGCACAGCCAGCGGTCTCCTCCCAGCACAGGCACCAGGTCCTGCTTGCCCAGCAGGGTGAGGAAGAACAGGGCGAGGGTGAGGAGCCAGAAGAAGACGGCGACGAACAGGGCGAAGTGGATGGACCCATCGTATTTGTTGACGGCGATGGGGACCCACAAACCGGCTCCGAACAAAATCTGCAAGAGCCGAGTGATTCCCAAAAAACTCCTGAGGAACTTCAGGATGTTCGTCCTCACCTGTTGCTCGGAAGATTGGGGTGTCATCTCTCTCTCTCTCTCTCTCTCTCCTCCTCCGGTCATTCAGCGTCCCTTTTCCCGAACAGGGCGGGTGCTTTTAGCCAGCTGCAAACAGCTGGAGAAAAAATGGGCAAACGGTGAAAATGAAGGCCTGGAGGGCCGGGTTTCCTGTGGGACAACAGAGAAGCCAAAGCGGGGAAGTGTGGGTATAAAAAGAGAACTCTCTGTTCTTTCCACAGGGTTTTGAAATGACAATCCTTCTTGTGTTGTTTCGTCTTTTCCGTTTCCTCTAGGGGCGGGAGGGGGTGCTGTAATTCAAACCCTGCTCCTCCTCTTTTGGAGCGATGGGGTGCGTCCGAATAGTGCGAAACTTTCCCCTCCTATCTCCTTTTCCTAACCACTTTTCCTTGAATTCAATGGAAAACGTCATATGGTCAAGGGTGTGTGTGTGTGTGTGTGTGTGTGTGTGTGAAAAGAATTCTTGAGTAAGGAAAAGAGGAGTTTGGTGTGCTGAGAATCTGATTGCACTTATGTCTATCATTATGAAACTACAATATCCAGAAACCAGACGAGAAAAATCTTTCTTCACCTCAACGTGTTCTTATATAGGTACGTGATGACTCACTTCCAGTTTTGAATAATTTGCTGCGGGTTTAACAAACACCTCGCAACATGTAAACAACTCCAGTGGGTTCTTCTGACGTATAAAAATCACTTTAGGGTCTGCTAACCTATTGTATATTTGAACACAGTTGTTCATATGAAGAAGTACTGGGATGTTGTCTCTTTGCAGGCTGTGCGGACCACAATATTAAAGACTCTTCTCTCATTTACTGGATCCATTCCCTGATTGATCTCATCCATCACACTGAAGGGACAGCAGTTGAGCTCCAAGTTACCCAACATCCTCTTTTCCAGTTCATCTTTCTCCTCCTGGTGTTTGTGAGCCAATTCTGCTTCCAATGCCTCTAACCTAGCCTGATTAGTCTCCTCCAGACGTTCAAGGTCTTCCTTTCTTTTTGAATTGAGGGCTGCTTCCAAGGCAACAAGTTCAGCTTTGTGTGTAGATTCAAGCTCAGCTGTTGTGCCTGCAAGCTGATCTTGGTGACTGCAGCAGAGTGAATCTAGCTATAGATCTAGAATCTAGAATATTAAGTGGTAATCAGTAAGTCAGCAGTTTAAACGTTGGTCAGGAGGGGAAATATGACCTGCAGTATGTTGCATACAGCTGTATCTGCATGCATGTTTTGGGTCATGTGCAGAAGTGGACAGTATGTCACACATTTTGTAAGAAGGCGTGGCTTCTGGGAAAGAAACAGATGGAACTATTAAAAGTGTAATGATGTGTTTTTATTGTGTTAACTACAGACATCACTGTAATTCAGCAGACATTTCAATCATATGCACAATAGTAATCGTTGAGCAGGACCTACCCTCATCTGATCAGTATAGCCTGACCAAGTTT
Source organism: Etroplus canarensis (assembly GCA_015106775.1). Taxonomy (NCBI): domain Eukaryota; kingdom Metazoa; phylum Chordata; class Actinopteri; order Cichliformes; family Cichlidae; genus Etroplus; species Etroplus canarensis. The sequence goes on from VUQH01075466.1 coordinate 8,368, forward strand.
TACACACTTACTACACAATAAACATTTCCAAATTTGAGCTGCCCTTGAACCAAATTATCTGGTACATTTAAATTGGGTCATTATTACTGCTGAACATAAAAAGTTCATTAAACACTAATATATTCAATTCAGTCTGTTTCAGCTGTAAATAAATGTTACAGTTCTTACTTTTTCCAACAGTAAACAAGTTACTTGGCCTTAAAAGGATAATTTGTACTTTAAAACTCTGTAATTGACAATATTTCATTATGGAAATGGAGTGAACTTCCTTTAAACACAAGTCATCACATTATTTATGGTATACACAAAGGAGCCTGCATAACACGGTATGTTTCACAGGAGTCCAGAAAGATCCATCTGGGTTCTAATGCTTCACTGCTCAGATCCAGGCAGTCCTCTCCGTTTGAGCCGTGAAAATGATGGAGGGCCTCTTTGTGTCTGTAACTATGGCTATTGCAGCCAAACGCTGCAAGTAGTACAATGTTATTTTTAATTTCAACAGAAAACTCCATACTGCACCAAAGTAGTGTTGCTAAGTGTTGTACCCACGTTAGCGACAAGATGGGACCAGAAGTACACACTGCGCAGGTCACATACCTTCTCTGTAAAACGAGAACAACAGAAATATCATGTCATTACAAAGACCGGAATTTTAAAGGATAAAGGAACATATAGGGCCAGATTTGCTAATGGTCTGACTGCTGATATTTACAAAAGAAGTGCAGAATCACTTTTGCACCTGAAAGATGTGGACAGGGGTATTTCCGCAACTGAGCTAGAGTAGGCTATTTGTAGAAGTTTCAGTACCTGCTATTTCGAGAGGAGAGCACTTAAATGAATCTCACAAATGTGATTAGCAAAGGTTTATGGCACGCAATTTACTGTAAATTGTGCTGAAAAAGTCTTATTATGCACCTGATCTGGTTGTGATAGTTGCTTGTGGGAGTGTTCATTTATTTGGAATGACAGGAGTATGTGATTGGCACAGGTGGATGGCTCAAAGCAATGAATATTGTGCCAAAACTTTGGTTCTTTCATTAAAGGCTTATTTTGGCCATTTCTGTCAAGATAATGTGAAAGAGTGGAGGTGAATGACATGCAGGAAAAGGCCTAAGGTGTACCGAATGCAGGCATTCAACTGCAGGGGGACTGTGGGTTCTAGAGGATAGGTCACCTGTGGTGCCCACCAAATCTTTGATTCTGTCTTGTAACTTTTCACCCTGTCATCACCCCGAGTGTTTAGAGCAGAGTCCCAAATATTTCTGAACCTCAGTAATGCACTCATAATGAGAGCAGAGTAGTGGATAATCATCCCTCCATCCATCCATCCATCCATCCATCCATCCATCCATCCATCTTCTTTGCTTATCCAATTCAGGGTGGCAGGGTTTGCTGAAGTCTAGTGGATGATTATTTGCTAATTTGATTCATTTTTTTCAGCTATTTCTCTGATATGATGGAGAGAAAGAAGGTAGATATATTGTGTGTGCAAGAAACCAGGTGGAGGGGAAGCAAGACCAGGAACATCGGAGGTGGATTCAAACTGTTCTACTATGGTGTAGGTAGGAAGAGAAATGGAGTAGGGGTCATCTTGAAGGAAGAGTATGTGAAGAGTGTTCTGGATGTGAAGAGAGTGTCAGACAGAATGATGACTTTGAAGCTGGAAACTGAAGGTGTGATGCTGAATGTTGTTAGTGCAAGCAAGTGAAGGTAGAACCAAGGATTAAATGGTGGAAGTTGAGGAAGGAAGAATGTTGTGCAGAGTTCAAGGAGGAGTTGAGACAGGCCCTGGGTG
>VUQH01075477.1:9142-20743 GCA_015106775.1 Etroplus canarensis
CATCCAGTTTTTTTTTTTTGCCTGTGCAAAATGTAACCAGTTTCAGACCAGCCTGTCAACCATGCCATGTTGAAAGTCACTTAAATCACCTTTCTTCCCTGCTCTGATGCTTGGTTTAAACTTCAGCAGGTCATCTTGACCGTGTGATTTGCTGATTAGATGAATGTACGTTCGGCTGCTTCTTTGTATTCTTGCCAAGGGGTCGCCATAGCGGATTAATCCGCATTGGTAATTTGGCAGACGTTTTACGCCGGATGTCATTCCTGACGCAACCCTCCACTGTGAGAGGGGCTTGTGTCCCCACCTGGAATCGAACCAGGGACCTTTTGCTTGTATGGTGAATGTGTAAACCACTACACCACAGGGACACCCATGATTTGCTGATTAGATATTTACATTAATGAACAGCTGAACATCTATACCTAATAAAGTAGTTGGCGAGTATGTAGCAGCAGTTCACAACAAAAGTTGCCTGGCAGATATTTATGTCTTGGTAGTGCATCCATACAGTCTATGGATGCTGCTTGCCAACCAGCATCAGCTGGTGAAATGGTACTCCACCCTCATGTATAAATATGGTTACTCTGGTCCCAAAAAACAAACAAGTCAGTTGCCAAAATGCTGAACTCAAGGCTTCAAAACAGAGGTAAACAAACACATGGGTGACCTCAGGTTGACTACTTTTTTTATACAGTCTGTGATCAAAATGCTATATGAATTTTTATCTCAAATAGATCACACAGATCAATTCAGCTAACCATGATACAGACTGAATAAATGTATGTCCCTTTTCTTGAATACTAAACTCTATATTATGTCTTGTTATCATGTGTCCAGACCAGGGAGTGCCAAGCAGTATTTGAAGGTCACACAAATAAAGTCAACTGTCTGCTGGTGTCATCCCTCCCGAATATGCCGACACGCCTCTACACCGGATCCAGTGACCAAACTATCTGCTGCTACAGCATAAAGGTATAAAACATCTTTATGGGACGTACTTGTTAGACAACATTTTTTTGTACTACTGTTATGCAAAGGTGTCCATTGGCTTGATTTTAGTATGAAAGCCAGGTGGTAGAGCGTATTTGCAGAAGTAACCTTTTAGACCTCTTTAAAATAATTTTAGCTTGCTTTTTTTTCATGGTTAACTTTTCTACATCTTTAGTCTAAGAAGTGCCTGGAGCAGATCTCCCTTCCAGACAGAGTGTTATGTTTGCACATAGCCTGGAATATTCTGTATGCTGGGATCGCCAGTGGATCAGTCGCTAGTTATGATGTAAAGGTCAGTGAAATAAAATAACTTAAGTACAGGTACTGTTCATTTCATAAATAAAATATGCATACCCTCCCTCTTCCTTACTCTCTCTTTTTTCTTTCCAACTGTGTCCTCTTGGATCTCTTTAGACTCTGAAGCAGCTGGATGTGTTTGAGTGCCACGGGCCACGAGGGGTGAGCTGCCTCGGCACAGCTCAGGAGGGTGCCCGCCGGCTGCTACTGGTCGGATCATATGACAGCACCATCAGCGTACGAGATGCCAAGAGTGGCCTACTGCTGCGCTCACTGGAAGGTCACACCAAGACTGTACTTTGCATGAAGGTAAGGGTGTTCTGCACCCTTGAACAGTTTTTGTCCACATTTTGGGACCTTTTTCATAATTTGTAGGAAATAGTGCACACTGAAGGAACAGGGGAACCATGGTATTTTTTAAATGTGTGTGTGTATGTATGTGTATATATATTCTGGGATCTGGGATGTCGTTCCTAGAATCTGCTGGAGCCACTCTCCCAGTTTGGGGGTCATTACCCCAAGTGTTCCAGTTACCACGGGGACCACTGTTGCCTTCACCTTCCACATCTTTTCTAGTTCTTCTCTCAGCCCTTGGTATTTCTCAAGCTTCTCATGTTTCTTCTTTCTGATGTTGGCATGACTTGGGATTGCTACATCTATCACTAGCCTAGTCTGTCAATAGCCGGACATACAATTACAAGTAAAGAAAAGACCACAGTGACAGGGAATGTCTAAAAACCACTGCTGTCTGGCTGTTACATCTCTTCAGAGTTCTTGTTAGCAGCACAAATGTAAACAGAAAAAAGGTTTGGAAGGTATAATGTACCCGGCAGACTCTCCCCAGTGCGTACTTAACCCCAGGTTGGACCCAAAACTGTTTGGTCTGAACGCAACTATTGTGAGCCTCGAGAAAAAATGGAAATGGTTTATTCTTTTTAAATGCTACAGGCTGAATGATATTTGGTTTGAGTGCAGACAGACTAGTTCTGTTAGATAAAAGAAGGAATTCCTTGTGCTGTAAGTAACTTCCTATGTTGTTTTCAGGTGGTGAATGACCTGGTCTTCAGTGGCTCCAGTGACACATCTGTACATGCCCACAACATCCATGTAAGTGTTACAGATTACAGATTAATAAAAAGATGCTTTTAGGTGTTTGAAGAGTTATTTCAGTTTTGTATTTTTGAGATTACATTTATTCAGTTTTACTTTCTCTTTTTATTTAAGTTTAGCTCCTTTAGATCCTGACTGTGTTTTATCATTTAAAAAAGATTTAGTTTGGTTTTTATTAGTTTCAGATTTCTCTAGCTTTTAATTAGAGTAGTTCAGAGTAGGTATTAGAAGAAATACATACAATATATGGCAACACAGTCTCATTAATTACATGGAGTAAAGCCTCCTCATGTCTGTTGTTGACAAACTGAACTAAAACTAGGGGAATTTCTTCTATATTTTTTATTTCAGTTTTATTTTAGTTTTAGAAGCACCCAAAGTCTTTTCTGTTATTTTATTAAAGCAGGTTTTTATTTTTATTCGAGCTAACACATTTTTTTCAATGTCCAGTTTTTATTTAGTTTTGGTTTAGTTTTAGTTAGCTATAAGTAAAAACGCTGACCGTGGGCATTTGCTAAATGATGGCATCTTTTTTTTTTAACCTTTCAAAGTTGATTTACTGTATTGAGAGTTTGCTTGTGTTTTTGTTTTTTCTATGTAATCTTCTTTCATAGCCAGCATTAACATTTTTTTGTCTGTAGACAGGTGAGTTGGTTCGCATCTACAAGGGTCATGGTCATGCCGTCACATCACTTGTCATTTTGGGGAAAGTGATGGTAACAGCCTGTCTGGATAAGCTGGTTCGAGTTTATGAGCTACAGGTAATGTTTTCTTCTAAAATTGAACAGAAAACAGTGCAACAAAATGATTTTTGAATGGATAAATTTATGTTTTTTTTCTTTTAGAAATTAGCATTTCAGATTAGTTTAGGCTGTAAGTGCTGTGTTGTGTGGCACTGGTTCATGCTGCGTATTTGTCCCTGTACATGGTAATGTGAAAAAGAGCATTTTCATGTGACTCTTTGCAGTCCTGCGAAAAAGTAAGTACACCCTTACTGCTTCCAAAGAAATTAAGTATAAGGATAAGTGGCAGCCATTTGCTTCTAATCAAATGCACTTCATTAATTGATCATCAGCCAGTGTGACCACCTCAGTAAAAGCAGAAATGTTGGCAGTTTGCAGGAGTGTGTGAACACAATGCCATGATCTTCCCAGGAGTGGATGTCTTAGCAAATTCACATCTGAATTTGCATCTGAAAAAAATCACAAAACTTTTGGAACAATGACAAAGACAAGGGCAAAGTGGAGATGTTTGGCCATAATGCACAGCAGCCCATTTGGCCGAAACCAAACACAGCACATCAGCACAAACACCTCATACTAGCTGTCATGCATGGTGGTGGAGGGGTGAAGTTTAGCCAAAATGCAACAAGACAATGATACCAAGCACACCATCATATCTACAACTGGGGCTGAAAAAGAAGTGAATCAAGGTGTTGCAATGGCCCCGTCAAAGTCCAGACCTCAGCCTGAATGAAACACTGTGACAGGACCTTGGGAGAGCTATGCATGAGTGAATGCCCTTAAACCTCAGTGAACTGAAGCAATGTTCTAAAGAAGAGTTGGCCAAAAATTCGTTACAACAATATGAGAGACTGATAAAGTAATACAGAAAATGATCACTTCCAGTTATTGGTGCTAAATATGGTTCTACGAGCTACTGAGTCATGGACGGTGTAGTGTAGTTTTTCACAGGACTGCATACAGCCCTGTAAAAACTCTCTTTCTCACATCTCAGTATAAACACTAAAATAAACACATTTTAGAAACAATGATTTTTTAAAAATCAGTTACTCAAATTAAATAAAACAAATGCGTTTGTGTAAATGTGTTTGATCCAGTATTGACTACACAAAATAAGATTTTTTGTCATTTTTCTTTAAAAAGTGTTCCTAATCTGGCTATATTTAGAGTTTTTGGTACTAAGATCTGCTTTAAATCTGTTTTCTTTTAATTTTTTGATGTTGTCTCTGTATTTTTTTTTTTAGTCCCATGACAGGCTGCAGGTGTACGGGGGTCACAGTGACATGGTGATGTGTATGGCTGTACATAAAAGTGTGGTAAGAGAAATAAAACTAATTCATCCGTATTTTTTAAAATCTGAACTTGCAGAACAGAGGCTCAGAAAAATTGATTTGGATGAATATTGTTGACTTATGTGCCTACTGTTGATTGTTCCACACAGATCTACACAGGCTGTTATGATGGCAGTGTTCAAGCTGTGAAGCTAAACTTGATGAAGAACTACCGCTGCTGTGTGAGAACCTGATTTTATTTATTAGGAATGTGACTCCTACAGAAAAATTCAGAAAGCTTCTGTACTCAAACACTAAATGACTTTTTTCTTAAAGATATTTGATATTTATTGAGTGTCCTGTAGTGTAGTGATTTACACATTCGCCATACAAGCGAAAGGTCCTTGGTTCGCTTCCAGGTGGGGACACCATGGAGGCCCCTCTCACCATGGAGGTTTGCATCAGGATGGGCATCTGTCGTAAAACGTCTGCCAAATTACTAATGTGGATTAATCCGCTGTGGCGACCCCTTGAGAAGAATACAATCAAACAGCTGAAAGTACATTTTATTTGATATTTACTGAAGAATTTTAAATTTTTTGATATTTGCTCTCTGTCCAGTGGCAGAATTGCTCTCTGATCTTTGGGATGCCAGACCATCTTCTACAGCACCTTACTAAAGATCATACCAGTGCAGATCAGCAGGTGGTCAAATGTCGCTGGAGAGGCTGCAACATTTTTTTTGCCATACAGCAGTCAGTCAGAAAGGTAATGAATGGACCCCGTTGTTGAGTTATGTTTCATATACCTCATTAGCTGAGTCATGGTTTCTAGTCATGCGTTGCCTTCATACCAAGCACGTCCTTTTTTCCCCCCCAAGATTCATTGAGAGAAAAGAGTGTCTCAGTCTTGTTTGTGTTTATCCTGCAGGACCTTCCTGACCACATGCAGAGTCACGTAGAGAACGACAGTAAAGTGGAGAACTGACAGGAACGGTGGTAGAGTGATACAGCAGGCCAGGATGGATTCTCACATAAGCTCACCTTTTCGCTACCAGATTGTTTCATGTTTGGGTTTCTACAGGCTTTGATTAATATTTAAAAGCAGATTTAGGTCTGGGCATTCGCATTCTGTTTGTAGTGTGCAAACTGCATAACATCAGTTTTCACTAAAATGCAACTTGTTATTGAGCCTATAAAATGTTCCCTACTGACTATGAGTTTATTGTTTAAAACTTTTTTCTTAATCATTTTCTGAGGAAAACTGAATTTTCAAGATTAAAGTTATAATTCATGAAAAAAGTTTGACTTCATCTGTAATTAAAGTGGTAAATTATGTTGAAAATAACTTGACAGAATTACAGGAAAAAGTATTGGAATAATATTCTCTGAGAGAGACAAATCTCAAAACCTCTAAAATTAAAAGGTGGAAAATTAAGAGAAATAAACCATAACTAGTCTTTTTTGCAAGGATGTGTGGATAATGGCTGGATTTGTAAAACAAGCTATCTCCTTATCCAAATGTGTATGATTTGTTTCTTCTGGATAGGCCCATGTAATGGTAATATGATTTCAAAGTCCACATGTTGAAATCACTAGTGTTCTCTTATTGATAATGATAGTTGCAAAGTACAATAGAATGCCATTAAGTCGCTCACTCCAAGCATATAAAATTGATTAGTAAAGTTTTGTTCTTTCTCATAAATTTGACTTTAATCTTAGAAATTGGGAGATTGACAGAAGGATAGGTGCTTTACTGGGCTGTTGTGTCGAAGACAGCTGAGCATGAAAGCAAAACTGTTGATTTACTGGTTCATTTACATTCCCACCCTCACCTGTGGTCACATGCTGTGGGTAGTGACTGAAAGAATGAGATCAGTTTGAAGGAGTGGAAATGAGCTTCCTCTGAAGGGTGCCTGGACTGAGTCTTAGAGATAGCACGAGGGGCTCAGAGAAGTGATGCTGTTTCTCCCCACTGAAAGGAGCCAATTGAGGTGGAGCCTCCTAGGTGCCCCCCAGGTGAGGTGTTTCAGGAATGTGTGACAGAGAGGAGGTCCTGAGGCAGACGCAGAACACTTTGGAGGGAAGTCTCAGCTGGCTTGGAAACGCTTTGGTGTTCCCTCGGAAGAGCCTGAGGAGGTAGCTGGGAAGAGGGAGGTCTGGGCATTTGTGTTGACCCTGCGACCTGTACTCGACGAACCAGCAGAAGATGGATGGAATTTCTTAGTATTTTTCCCCAGTTTGAGTTCATAATCTAAGAGAATACACTGCATGCACAATTATTAGGCAAGTGAGTATTTTGACCATATTGTCATTTTTATGCATACTTTCTAACTATAAGCTGTACAAACTTGAATGCCCATTGGATTTAAGCATATGAGGTGATGTGCAGTTGTGTAATGAGGGAGGGTTTGGTCTTGGGAGATCAACCCCCTATATCAGGTGTGTACAATTATTAGGCAGCTTCTTTTCCACAGGCAACATGGGACAGAAAAGAGATTTAACAGACTGAAAAGTCAAAAACTATAAAATTTTTCAGAAAGGATTCAGCACTCTTAAAATTGCCAAGATGTTAGGATGTGACCACAGAACCATCAAACGTTTTGTTGCAAATACCCAAAAGGGTCACAGGAAATGTGTTGAGAGAAAAAGACACAAATTAACTGTGAAAGACTTGAGAAGACTCGAATGTGAAGCTACCAGGAACCCATTATCCTCCAGTGCTGTCATATTCCAGAACTGCAACCTACCTGGAGTGTCCAGAAGTACAAGGTGTTCAGTGCTTGAGACATGGCCAAGGTAAGAAAGGTTGAAACCGCCTGTGGCTGGATCACTGCCTCAGACACCAGCAAGGGGGAGGTGAGGTACTGGTATGAGCTATGAGGTATGAAAGTAATTATTAAAAAGGAGCTTGTTGGACCTTTTCAGGTCGAAGATGGATGCGAACTCAACTTCCAAACCTCTTGCCAGTTTCTAGAAGACACTCTTTTCATGCAGTAGTACAGGAAAAAGTCTGCATCTTTTAAGAAGACCATGATTTTTATGCAGGACAGTGTTTCATCTCATGCATCAAAGTACTCCACTGTGTGGCTACACAGGCTAGACAGTGAAGGCCTTAAAGATCAAAGAATAATGACATGGCCCCCTTCCTCACCAGACCTAAACCCTATTAAGAACTCAGGGGCCCTTCTTAAACGTGAGCTGTACAGTGAAGGAAAACATTACATCTCTCTATTCAGTGTCTGAGAGGCTGTGGTTGCTGCTGCACAAAAAGCTGATGGTCAAGAGATCAAGAAACTGACAAGACTCCATGGATGTAAGACTTTTGAATGGGTTTGAAAAGAAGGGTGACTATATTGATCACTGATTTATTTTTTTTAAATGCCAAATTTATTTGTAAAGTTAGAGTTGTTTGTTATTATCACTTTTTAACAGATGAAAATAAACAAGTGAGATGGGAATATTTTTGTTGTTCTTCGAGTTGAGGTAATTCTGCACACAGATAGTTGCCTAATAATTGTGTGCACACAGTCTCTTACAAAAGCCAAAACCTCACTTTCACTTCCTTAAATATTCAGGTTTGAGGTTTATTAACATTTTGGATTGATCCAAGAGCACTGTTGTTAAATAATAAAACTAACCTTAAAAAATAAAACTTGCCTAAAAATTGTGGAAACAATGTATTCTCTTTTTTCTCATAAGTGTACCAATTTAATCCTCAAGTTCATAAAGAAATTTCTCAGAATACAATAATCCTCCCTCCTTTTTTAAACTACAATGTCACAAATATACCATTATGTTTTCAATAAGTTCTATTAAATCCAGCCTTAATTGGTGATTAAAACAATTTATTGCTCTACTTTGGATCTAACACATTTTCAGTGTGAAGACACAGTTTATTCATGAATGTCATTTCATATGTGAGACTAATATTTCTACAAACATGCAGTATATGGATAATCGCATCAGAGTAGCTTTTGTGTTGCAGCTTGTACTGTGAACTGTTTTTTTTTTTTCTTTTAAAGTCCACCTTGTTTAGATATGTATGCCTGATTTGGTATAAAGTACAGGTTTCAAGTTTATGAGGTTTTTCCCCTCAATCTGCAAATGAAGAGTAAATGCCACTTGAACATCCAGGTATTAAATGTCAGCTGTATATCTGTAATCTTGTGTTTCTCTACATGAGTGCTCCTAAGGCAAAAAATAGGTTCAAAATTGATGCAACAGAATAAGAAATGCTGTATTTCTGTCACGTGTTTTTCTTAAATCTGCATCTTGCAGCCTACCCACCATACAACTCAACCGCTGTCAGTTTATTTGTGTAGAAGCTGCAGTTCTCCTGTTTCTGAGTCCAATAGTTTTTTCAGGAGTATATTTCAGCTTTTGGTATTTTTCATCTTATGTGGGCATGGCTTCATTTCCATTCATTTTCTTCTGCTTATGCAATTCAGGGTAGCAGAGGGGCTCAAGCCTATCCCAGCTGTCATAGGACGAAAGAATAGACTGGGCAGCTTGCTAGTCTGTCACAGAGAAACAGAAAACTATTCACACCAACAGAAAATTTAGACTTGCCAATTCACATAAGCCTCTGCATGCCTTTGGGAGGAAGCTGGAGTACCCAGGGAGAACACAAGCATCACACTGAATGGCCCCAGATGGCTGATGGATTTGAACCCAGGAACTTTTTGATGTGAGGTAACTGCAAATCACAGAACCACCATACTACCTGGATTAGTTTCTTTTTTAAAGTATGTAAACAATCTTAATTTATAACATTTACATTTTCACATTTCTGACTGTATTTCTAGGAAATGTTTTCTTTCCCTGTATTGCTTTGTTGTACATTACATATTTGAAACCAACCTGTCCAGGGATCTTGTATTACAAATGCCATGCCTTAATTTTAGCATTTTATTCTGCACACATTTTTTGTTTTAATACTTTATGTGTACAGCAATAAAATGACGACAAATATTTACAGCAGTCGTCTCCACTTTATTTTAAAACAATGCGCATGAAATGGCTAGATGAAGAAAAAACTGTTTTTCAGCAGATAGCCACAACAGCATAGCAACAAAGGTAAAGTCTGTGTCTGTGTGAGTGTCTATTCATGTCTCTTTACATATCTGTCTCTCACTGTTTTACATTGCCTTGAATCAGGCTAATCTGGTTTTACATTAACATTTGATGTAACATGATTATCAAACTACACTGATGTTCATTTTGCATCCAGTGCCATAGAGTCCAGAAAATATACTTTATACAATTTGCTATAATATTTAAAATTCACTATATGGACAAAGGTATTGTGTCCTCCTACTGTAATTGCTGTATTCACATGTTTCATTCAGTCCTATTGATATAGGTATATAAAATCAAGCAGTTAGTCATGCAGCACAAACATTTGTGAACGAATGGGTCATTCTAAAGAGCTCAATGAATTCAAGTGTAGTTCAGTAATAGGATGCAACCATTGCAACAAGTCAGTTCATGAACATTTTTTCCTCGTAGCTACTCCACAATCAACTGTAAGTGGTATTATTGTCAAGTGGAAGCATTTAGGAACCACAGAAAGTGGGCACTACATTGCATGTGTTTCCTTTGCCAAACAGCTGGATGCAAGCCTTATGTCCCCAAGCTCCAGCTGGAGTGGTGTAAAACACGTCGCCACTGGACTCTGGAGCAGTGGAAACAGGTTCTGTGTAGTGATAAATCACTTCTGTATCTGGTAGTTTGAGGTTTGAGCCTGGGTTTAGTGAATGCCAAGTGAACATTACCTGCCTGACTGAATTGTGCCAATTCTGAATTTTGGAGGAGGGGGGATAATGCCATGGGGTTATTTTTGTGGGGTTGATCATTGACGGGAAATCTTAATGCTTCAGCTTACCAAGACATTTTCGACAATTTTATATTTCCGCCTTTGTTGGAAAAGTTTAGGGAAAGCCTGTTTCTGTTCCAGCATGACTTTGCCCCATTTCGCAAAGCAAGGTCCATGAAGGCATAGTTGGATGAGTTTGGTTTGAAAGAACTTGACTGGCCTGACCAGTACCCTGACCTCAGCCCGATCAAACATTGTTGGATGAACTAGAACAGAGATTGCGATCCAGAACCTCTTGTCCAAAATCAGTGTCTGCCTTGATCTTGTTCTTGTGGATGAATGTGCAAAAACTCCCATAGACACACCAAAATCTTACATAAAGCCTTCCCAGAAGATTGGAAGGCGGGGGGGGGGGGACTCCATATTAATGCCTATGGATTCAGAATGAGCTATCATACAAGCTCCTGTGGATGTAATGTGGAGGTGACCCAATACTTATGTCCATATAGTGAAAGTCGAAAGTGAAGTCCATTAAAACTTGAGTGATGACTGACATCTAAATATGAAACTGAATAAAACTGGAGAAATGATGACAGTAAAGATGGTGTCACATGACGAGTCACCCAATGACAAGAGCGTGTCCTATGAGTACATGGTTAGCTGAAGCCACTGTAAAGAGAATAAGACAAGGACAATGACTAGCATTTCATTTAACCGTGACACAACAAAAGTCACCTTAATATTGCCATTTCCGGGAATATTTTTGTTACTTTATGTGAACTAAGTCAGGAAAATATTAGAAATATCCTTCCATGTAATTTAGTACTTCCTCAAAGACAGCTTCAGAATGCAGTCTCAAAAAGTAAACATGTAATCATCAGTAGGATGTATTGCAGAGTGTGGGATGCTTACACCCCTAAGAGTGATATGTATGCAAGCTGTTAAGACAATATCTGTGTTATTTTTTGTAACAGTAGTTTCTTGTTATTTCTGACTGTTAAAAAACAAAACATAATTTTTGCTTGAGTACAAGCCAAAATCTCTTTTGAGGCTGACAAAATCTTTTTTATGTGCTACACTTATACAGTTAAGTCCATAGGTTTTTGGACGATGACTTTTTTTTCGTCTCGTCTCGTCTCGTCGTCTACCGCTTGTCCGGGGATCCGGGTCGCGGGGGCAGCAGTTCGAGAAGAGAAGCCCAGACTTTCCTCTCCCCAGCTACCTCCTCCAACTCTTCAGGGGGGACACCCAGGCGCTCCCAGGCCAGCTGGGAGACATAGTCTCTCCAGCGTGTCCTGGGTCTTCCCCGGGGTCTCCTCCCAGAGGGACGTGCCCGAAACACCTCCAGTGAGAGGCGTCCAGGGGGCATCCTG
>VUQH01075480.1:11643-28432 GCA_015106775.1 Etroplus canarensis
ATTTCGGGGGGACAGTGCCACCCCAGGCCCCTTCTTTATGGCCCTGTCACACCACGACCATTTAACAAGCTTATGCCGATGCATTCAAATTCCCTTAAAATGCTGGCATAAGCAGAACAATTATGTTAAATACATAACATAAATGCTAGCATACTACCGGCATTCACAACTTGAAGCCCATTTATACCACTCCCCTTAAATGCACCACATAAGCAATTACACGCAGCTATGTATTAAAAACATGTTCAGTTCGACTGGATCACGTCAAATACTTCTACAGACGTTTATATCTGTTGGAGGTGTGTTTGATATATGTTACTCATATGTTAAAAACATGTTACTCGTAGGTTATTAATATATTTTGGGTACCTCCACGTATTCTGACAAGAGTCGTGACGTGAGTCTCTGTATGCAGTAAGTACCTGCAACATATGGTTCTCGTATGTGAGCCATAGACTGGCCAATGTTGGGGATTTTGTGCATGCTCAAAATTTTCCAGCGACCTTGCCGTACTACCACGTATACCAGTGTACTTCAGCGTGCTCATAACTAACAGAAAACTTCCCTAGAACTTAATTGACGTTTGCATATTTGCAGTTTTTTTCCTACGTCGGCATACGCTTGTTACTGTAAATCATCAAGGTGTGCCAGGGGCTTTAAACCCTCCCCAGGAGGGAGAATGAGAAACGATAGACCATTAATGAAGACCCCTGTCTGATTTTTGACTGCAGCGTATTTACCACAGATCTGTAATCCTTCACGCTCTCTGCGCCTGTTTGTAGGACAAATGAAAAGATACATGTTTAATAAAACAGCTTTAGATTTTAAATATGAGGATGACGAGGGTCCGAGGAGGTTGGCGCTCGCGCGTTTACATTTAATTACTGCTCGGCCGCGCGCTTCACGTGCTGCGCTGCGCAGCTCTGATGCGCAGAAACAGGAGGACGGACCGGAAGCTCTCCCTCTTATCTTGGAGATGGCCGCAGCGAGCAGCGCGAAGCTTTACCTCTTCACGACTTTTGACTTCTTCGCGATTCGCTGCGTAGGTAAGCACTGGCGGAGTGATTGCGCTTGTTGTCATAGCTTAACATTCAGCAATCTGTCAACGTGTTTTAACGGTAAGTGTGAATTGACTCCCGAAAGAGGCCAATAGCAGTTAGCATAAAGCTAGTTGGCATCGCGACCACGTGGATAACATGGGCACAGTCTAGGTTTTCCCCTCACTTTACTGTTTCTGACCGGAGCTAACATGAGTGAAGTAAACGTGTTTCCTTTTGTTTGTATCATAAATCTGATCAAATTTGACACGTCAGGTTTAACGCTGCTCGCCAGCGTTTCCTTGCAAACAGCAGTGGGCAGTAAATTAAATACATTTTTTGAGTATCTGTACTTGAGGTCTTATTACTTTCATTCCACTGCACTTGAACGATGGAAATCGTACTTTTGATTTCACTATATTTCTGTAAATGTTGTGGAGTACTTGCTATCTTAGCTCTGAAGTCAGCTGATTAATCCGCTGTGGTGACCCCTTGGGGAGAGTACAAGGGAGCAGCTGAACGTGCATTTTTATAGGCGTTAAAAAGAAAAAGAAACACATGCAGTATTTCCATCTGATTTGGACTGGAATAAAAACAAGCCTAGAAATTCAAACAGGCTACTTGCATACTTTCTCGTAGTTACCATTTTCATTCACTGTGCATATTCTGATGCCAACGTTTAAACCAAAGACTTGCTTCTTTATAGCACTGTCATCTTTATCTGGATGTATTAGTGTCTAATCTGATGTCAGATCTATGCACATCCCAACTAAAAACCAAAGATGAGTAGCAGGCAGAACAAAGCTGAAATACTAGTTAAGTTGGAATGTAATGAGTGTAAGAAAAAGCAATGACATTAACCCATTAAAAACAAAATTTTGTACATGAGCAGTACCAAAATCTAAACATGAGTTTGTGTTTACTTCGAAATCAGATACACTATATGGTCAATACACTGCTTAATCTCTGAAATCAGGTCTTTCATTGAGTCCCATTGATACAGTCAAGCACCTAGTCATGCAGTCTGTCGTTAAACATTTTGTGAAAGAGCTCACTGAATTTTAGTTTGGTACTGTAATAGGATGCTACTATTGCGACAGGTCAGTTTGAAAAAATTCTTCCCTTCTGGATATTCCACAGTCAAATGTAAGTGGTATTCTTGCAAAGTGGAAGCATTTAGGAACCATAGCAACCCAGCCAAAAAGTGTGGGTGCTGAGGCATTTAGTGCATAAAAGTAACTACAGAGTACCAAACCTCTCTAGCATTAACATCAGTATGAACCTGCACACTGGGAGCTTCATGTCATGGGTTTCCATGTTGGAGCAGCTGAATGGAAGCCTTACATCACTAAGCACAGTGTGAGAAGAGTGAACGCTGTTATAGCTGCATGGGGGGGACAAACTCCATATTGATGCCTATGGATTTAGAATCGGATGTCATAAAAGTCCCTGTAGATATAATGTGTGGGTTGCCCAGTACTTTTGTCCACGTAGTGTTTAAAAAAATTTTAAACTACCTCTCAGAATTAGTAATAATGTCCCACAGAAACATACTTTTAACCCACATTTAGTTTGTTAGGATCTGGTCACCCAAATCACAAGTGATAATATATTTTCCAAGTTTACTTATGCACCTCATATGTATTAGTGTGTGAACTTCTTATTTCGCCAGCGTGTTGGTTTTTTTTATGTCTCAGTATAGACAGGTCCCATCACTGAAGTAAAGCAATAAATCATTCTTCAGGCAGGTCAAAAGAGTTAAAAACATCCCCACGGTCATTCACCTTCTTACTGCACACCACGTCTAGTTTTGTCCAGGGGTCAGCAGAAGAGCTACTGGTCAGGGAATTACCTCCTCATTATTTCACTGGGGAAAGTCATCAAGACCCTCATAAAGACATAAGGTCATGGCAGAGGGTGTGACCTGCTGTTGAACTCGTCCTTAGACATGCAGTGTTGGCCATGCTTCTAAGCTGTGCAGCACCGTAACCTTTGACCTTCAGGTGATCAGTCATCTGTCCACACTATATTGGCTTTTCTTTCAGTACATTTTATTCATCGGGAATAAAAATCAATATCACATTACCCCTGAGAGTAATTAGTTGAGAGTTTTGGAAACATTGCAGTGACAGATCTTCACTGATCTTGAGAGGTGGTGGTGGTGGTGGGGTTTCTATTTGAAGTGATCAACATTATATTAAAACTCAGGTTAGATTCAAACTGTTAACATTTGAACATGTCTTTTTTTTCAGTGTTGATGGCCAGTTCAGACTGTGGCTGGTACACCTGATGAAGTAAGCTTTACTTTTCTATTCAAGCAGAAAATTAAAAGATGATATGAGACAAACTCAGCAAAGGCTTAATGCTTAAATTTATCTTTATACTCATAAACAATTTTATTTCAGATGTCATGCAACTGCTGCCGATGACTAGACGTCTTCACTGTGTGGACTATTTCAGGTGAGTGCTGAAATATTTGACCATTTTTGGTTATTCTTTGCTTTAGCCGTAGCTCAGTCCAGCTGCTGGAATAGTGATGAGTTCACTTTTTTGCCGTTTACCCATCAGACAATACGATGGTGAAACTGTGACTAACTGAAAAGCCAGCATAACACCAGACAACCTGTTTTATAGCATCATATTTGACATAAATAAAGGCTTTAAAGAAAGTTAATCTTAGTGGTTTATTTTTCTTAAGGTCTCATGGCATGGCCCCAGGAGCTGCGCCAGATACCCAATCCTTTGGCTGCTGCTCTGAGGACAGGTGAGTGGTCTCACAACAGCATGTTTTTATGCTACTGGAAAATATCTTATTTTACCAACCAACCAAAGATGGATTGAACTGACCAAAGTAGCTGCAAAATGAATAAGCAATTAGTCAACTTTGTCTTGTAAAACTGACACAATTTCTTCTGTAAACTAGTTGGAAGTAGTCAAAATGATTCCCAGCCAAAAGTTTTGTTAACTTGTGTGGCAGCTTTTCTGTAGCTCTAAACTTTTTGTAGCTGTAGTAGTGATGAGTTCACATTTTCGCCGTTTACCCATCAGACAATACAGTGGTGAGATTGTGACTACTGAATTACCAGCTGCAGCCTTCGTTTCACCTAGTTTGCTCAGCTACAGTGCTGGCCTAAATTTTTACTGTAACAAGTGTTTAACATGTAGACTGAAAAATTTATCCTGACAAAATGATTTTCTATTTCACATTTTTCTGCATTTTTTTTTTTATATTTCTGCACCAATAGTCTCTAGAATTATAGTGTATAGTTAATTATGCCAAATTTTACAGATAGATGACTGCAGCAACTGTAGTGATACTGACTTCATGGATTCCCTGGTAAGTAAATCCAATGGTGTACTAATGTATTCAGTATCTGGCCAGTTCAGATGACTGGTTTGTCAGCTGTTATAAGTTGTAATGATGAGTTCACTTTTTTGCCGTTTACCCATCAGACCAAAATGGGCTGCTGAGAATGTGACTAACTGAACTTAAGACCACTTTTATAACCATATAAATGGGTTGTTCGTATTTGACTGATTATATACTATATATGTTAGATTTGCAAGGTTATGGAGCCTCTTGAGTGACCGGAGTGTACATGCAGCAGTCACATTTGAAAGGCAAGTACCAGACCACCCATGGAAACCTGGGTTAAGCTTAGGCTTACTTCTTTTTTTTTTTTCTTTTTACAGCCCCACTAATCCAGTAACTATCCAGTATTGTTCATAACGGCATTAGCCCCCTTTTTGTTGCAGTGCATAATGATGAAATGTATTGATTGTGAAAATTTAGCTGATATCTATTTTCAGATGCAATCTAGCCAAACATGTACTACATTCGGATTTTGGTAAACACTTGCACCACTGCATTCACTATTTGAGTCAACTCCATAGGCATAAAGGACTGTTATAATATGCTGCCTACCTATGTGTTTTTAAAATTATTTTTTAATTTTAACCTTTTAGAGAGACTTCACTCCTCTGTAATGTATGTGTCTGCTCCAGGTGCATAGGTGTAGATGAAGCGCAAGATATTCTGGTGGAGCTCATCCAGGGCAGCGTCTCTCCTGTACAAACTATCCACGTCTCCCAGGTCACAAGGAAACACTGGATCAGGGGGAATAATGAGAGCAGAGGCCCCTGTATTAAGAAAATAAAATACCTGAAACTGTTACCTTCCATAATGCTAGTGTTTTTTAAAAAGTGTACAATAAACTAATACTTTGTCTCATAAACTTGGGTGTTTCCATGCTTATGAATAATACCATTGAGTAATGACATTAAAATTCCTACACATGTATTTTTGGTATCATGAGTAGATATGAATAAAGAAATACCATGCTTGAGTGAGGCTGAGTTTTCACAAAGAAGCACAGCAATCACAGCATCCTGCTCCAGTACTTGAGTTCTGAGACTTAGCTTGCAGTGGGCCTCAGCCAAAGAGATCCTGTGACAAAATGAACATTCAGAGTGAACGACTGCCTACTTTGATTTATATTTTAACTTGCTATAGGAGAAGTAATCAATAAAAATGTTAAATTTAAAATGGAAATAGATAAATCAAAACTGGAATAGGCTGTGTATTTAGTGCATAATATGGCTTATCCTGTTTGGCCTTTTTACTGAGAACATATTTATTTTCACAGGTTTGGTTCCACATAAAATGTCACCACAGTGAGAAAGATTTGTAAACATTTGTCATAATTAGATGAAAAATAGTCATCTGAAAGCAGAATTTGAATGAGCTTGTACCATCTAGTGGATGAAACTGATATTACAGTAGACTTGAGCTGCACGGTCTGTGGCTTTGATGCAGAAATAAAAATCCAGATGTTGCAGCAGGGTGCTTACAGTAGTTTGATAGAAGCCGCAGACATCTTGACATCCTGACCCTGTGATCGAACTCTGCGGCTCGCCATGTAGTAACCATGGATTATTTTCTCTGCTGCAGGGCTAAGCTCCACTTGCAAACCTTGTGCATGGGCCACCAGCTGAAAGAAGTGGTACCAAAGACTGTTGAGGGAGGGAATATATTAAAATAAAAAGCTGCAAAGGAACTGGCAACAGAATGTGCCTGTCAACCTCTTGGTAGTCTTGAGTGGAAAACTCCCAGCAGGATGGGTAGAAGGGTTGACCAGGCTGTACTGCCTGCTGAAGGGTGTGGACAGTCTGGGCAAGTAGGGCCTGCTCTCCAACCCGGTACCTACACTCAATTACAAGGCCAAAGGCATCTGCCAACTGAAATGCTACAGGACCCATGTCCTGTTCACAGAAAAGAGACCAGGGCATCAGAAAACTCTCTCTAAAACCTTTATTTAACTGGCTAAATTTTATTGTATACCAAAAGAGGAAAGTCCTGATTATTCTCAAGGGCTCTGCAGTGAAATAATATTGTCTGGGCAGGGCACTTCCTTCAAGAAAACTAAATTGTCTCAATTTCCTGTTTTGCCTCTACTACCCATCAACATCATCTAACTAAACTGTGTCATAGGCAAAATAACTTTAAGTTACACAAAAACAATTTATATTTTCCACAGAAATCTAATTTTAGACCTGGTAAAGCACATTTATATAACAGTGATGCATATCAAATGATGTAATTGAACTCACTGCTGTGCCCAGTGTGGCACAGTCTGCTCTCCCAGACTGACGAGAGGAGTTTGTGAGTGCCCAAAAGCTGCACTGGACTGGAAAGGAAAGCTGCTGGTCTGCATCCTCACCATATTTCTTTCCAGGGATGAACACAGACACAGTGTGGTTCTCCAGAACTGAAAAAATGAAAAGAGGGAAAGCACATCATTTACTATATTTAAAAAAAATGATCCATGATTTTTTATAGCTGACAGAAATCGCTTTCCTTTTAGCTTACTGTAGCATATATATATATATATATATATATATATATATACACACACACACACACACACACACACACACACAGTTCTGCTATTATACCTGACTGAATGGAATCCACCCTGTCCTTTTTGTAACAGCTTAGATCTCCCAACATGCAAATGCCCCCGGTGGCAAGCAGGGCAGAACCAGCATGGATGTTAGCTGTACCTGCTCCATGTTCATCCCGAGACAGGCATGCGAACATCTCCCCTGAGGCCTGATGCCTGACCCCACGATATGTCAAACTCAAGCTGTATGCCATTAATCTAGCACAAAGAGAAAGGGTGATGATAATGAGAAGGGGTAAATCTGAAGTGTGGCATCCAGTGGGTCCACTCAGTGTGTACCATGTTCTAAGATTCAGATCAATTAACTTTGTTTTACCTGTCTAGTGTAAGCATGTCAGCAGTGACAAGAAGGAGATCCAAGTTGTGAAATGTGTCTTTTTCATCTATTCTGGTCTGCACCAAGCTCAGCAGCAAGCTCAGCTTTAGAGTGTTGTACAAGCCTGGAGGAGTCACGTCCAACCCAAAGGAATGAGCGACAACAGCAGAAAACATCCATGGAGAAGAGGCTGTCTCCTTCAACAACTCCTGGAAGCAGGCACTAATTTTACAGCCATCTGTAGGCAGAGCTGTGAAAGATAATAAAATGGTGATAATAATTTAAAACTATGAAAACACTTCAAAATGTGTAAAGATTCATATCAAATATTAATACAATCCCAATCCCAAAGAGGTTGGGACACTGCATAAAATATATACAAAAACACAAACAATGATTTGCAAATCTCATGAACCAATACTTTATTCAGAAAAAACAGAAACCACAGCAAATGTTGAAAGTGAGACATTTTACTATGTCATAAAAAATACTAGTTCATCTTGAATTTGATGGCAGCAACACATATCAGAAAGGTTGGGACATGGGCAATAAAAGGCTGGAAAAGTAAGTGTTAATAAAAGGAAACACCTGGAGGAACAACTAATTAAGTTAACTGGCAACAGGCCAGTAATGTGATGGGTATAAAAAGAGCACCTTAGAGAGGCAGAGTCTTTCAGAAGTAAAGATGGGCAGAGGTTCAGCAATCTGCAACAAACTGCATCTACAGATTGTGAAGCAATTTCAGAATAATGCTGCTCTATGTAAAATTGCAGAGACTGTGAATATGCCATCATTTATAATACACAGAATCACTGAAAGATTCAGAGAATCTGGAGACATCTCTGTGTGCGAGGAACACAGCCGAGAACCAGTATTGGAATGCAATGCTGGTGATCTTTAGGCCCTCTTGCAGCATTGCATTCCATAAAGGGATGATTTTGTCAGGGAATTCATTGCACGGGCTCAGGAACACTTCCAGAAATCATTGTCTGTGAACACAGATCACCATGCCATCCACAAATGCAGGTTAAAGCTCTATCATGCAATGAAGAAGCCATATGTGAAAATGATCCAGAAATTCTGCTGTCTTCTCTGGGCCAAAGCTCATTTAAAATGAACTGAAGCAAAGTGGAAAGCTGTTCTGTGGTCAGAATCAAATCAAAATTTGACATTTTTTGCAAATCATGGATAGTACTCTGGACTAAAGAGGAGAGAGACCATCCAGCTATCAGCGCTCAGTTCAAAAGCATGCATCTCTGATGGTAATGGCCTGCATTCGTACTAATTACTTCCACATCTGGAAAGGCACCATCAATGCTGAAAGGTATTTACAAGTTTAAGAGCAAGATATGCTCCCTTCCAGATGACGTCTTTTTCAGGGAGGGTCTTACATATTTCAGCAAGACAATGCTGAACTGCCTCCTGCAGCTATTACAACAGCATGGCTTTGTAGTAGAAGAGTCTGTTTAATGGACTGGCCTGCCTGCAGTCATGACCTTTCACTAGTTGAAAACATTTGGTGCATTATGAAAAGCAAAATATGACAGAGAGAACCTAGGATAGTTGAGCAACTAGAATCCTATATCAGACAAGAATGGCACAATATTCTTCTCCCAAAGGTCCAGCAGCTGGTCTCATCAGTGCCTAAAGATTAAAGGATTGTCATTAAAAGAAGAGGGGATGCTACAAAGTGGCAAACATGGCTCTGTCACAACTTTTTTGAGACATGTTGCAGCAATCAAATTCAAGATGAGCAAGTATTTTTCATGAACTAGTAAAATGTCTCATTTTCAACATTTGATATGTTTTCTATGTTCCTTTGTGAATAAAATTTGGGTTATGAGATTTGCAAATCATTGTATTCTGTTTTCATTGATATTTTTTGCAGCATACCAACCTTTTTGGAATTGAGGTTATACATCTGTAGGTAATTTCTGTAGTTTTAATAGGAGATAATTCACTGCCTTACACTCTGGCTCCCACGGTTGGATGCTATTTGCCTCTACACTCCAAGTAATGTTGGGCCATTGGTGCACATGCGCAGGAATGCCTAGCACCCGGTAAAATCGACCAATTCTCATGGAGTTACACAGTTCATCTGTGTGAGTAGGGGAAACAAAGCATTAAGACTCAAAGGAGTTGTTCTCAGCAGCCTGCTGATTCCTGAAGAAACATGCATGCCACCTACAAATCAGTGCCAAGAGAAACAGAGTGAGGCCTTCAGAACAAAGATTTCACTGTGTGCGAATTGCACCGCCAGCTAATGAGTGTTCTTTGCACTTATTAACATATATGTTTAGTAACGGGAGCCCACAGTATTGAATTCCTCCACAGGACTAGGTCAACAGAATATGTTAATCCTAGTGCTGAGATTTGCTAAGCTCTCAGGGGTGCTGGCGGGACAATGTTATTCAAGGGGACAGAAATACTTAATATCCTACCATGAGGCACCATGCTCAGTCGGCTCACAAAAATCTATTTATTTGAACTCTCCCCCACTAAGTTTGTGTTTCAAAGTGAGCCTCATTTAACAAGTCAGAGAAAATTAATGGCAAAGCTCAGTACATCTGACTGTAAATACAAGCTATTATAACCACATTATTCAAGAATAATGGATTAAAATCTGACCTCACAAACAAAAAAGAACCACATTTTGAGGATACTAATCTATAGTACAGTATGCCCTTTAATAATTTAGATTACAAATTAAAACCAAGAAAAAAAGTCAAGCACATCCCAAGGCAAATAACAAAGCCACTAATCTGCATTTTTTCAGCTGTCTGATTTTCTGCTGTTAGTTCACATGTTGCCAAAGAAGAAGCACAGAGTCTTGTTTGAAACAGCAGATCAGAGGTGACCTTCATAAAGGAGCACTCACGCTCTGTACTATTTATATTATGATTTGTATTCTTTGTTTGAAGATTAGGTTACTTTGATGTAAATGTTTATTAATGCAATGCGTTTTTGCTCTATGCTATTATTAAGTGTGATCATGATGTATTGTAATGCATGTGAGAGCTTATTTTTCCTCTTCTGCCACTGGCTTCACCACTCCTACAAAGGCTGAGAGTTTTTTCTCCATTATTTATGTTACTAGAAAAGGCTTTACACAGTAGAGCTGTAGACGTACCTCTGAGAAACAGGGTAACAGATTGGTATCTGATGGAGCTTTGCTGATGGCCTCTTAGAACATCCAGTGCTTTGACATGGATCAGCTCAACCAGTTGTTTGTCTGTTGCCAGAAACAACACATACATATACACACAACTAAACATTACAATGCACTACCGTATGTTGAATCAGTCTTCTTGACTTCACACGGGAAGAGATGAACAAACTGGTGAGTAGGGCCAGCTCTATGCTGGGATGTCCCCTTGATGCAGTGGAGGTGGTGAGTGAAAGAAGAATAATGGCTAAGCTACCATCTCTGATGGACATCATTTTCCGCCAAATGCACAACACAGAGACATCACTGGGCAGTTCCTTATGTGACAGGCTGCTTTACCCATGGCGTCTGAAGGAGAAATACTGCAGGTCCTTCCTTCCTGCTGTGGTCAAACTCACAATCAACATAGCTCTCAGCAAAGGAAGGAAAGTAATAAAGTACAAATACTTCATTACTGTACTAGAGTTTTCAGGTATCTGTACTTTACTTGAGTATTTATTTTTCTCACAACTTTTAACCTTTTTTTGCTCTCAATATTTTAAGACAAATATGTTTACTTTATACTCCTTACAATTTAAAAACTGGCTCACTACTTTAGCTTTAACACATTTGAGGGGAGTTGCTGATTATTTTTGCATCACTGCGCATCTTCCCAACATCAAACAGATTTGAACCTAAATGGAAGAAACAATAACACATAAAAGAAAATCTTATTAGTGTATACATCATCAGTGTTTATCACATGCAACTGACATAATGGCGTAGAAATGAAAGAATCAAAAAACATAATTTATTCATTATTTATAGCACTCTACTTGTCTTTCTGTGTAAGTGTGGAGGAAAAGTTGGCCTTCTACAATGTAGGCAACAGCAAATAGAGCTAGGTTTTTTTTAATCTACTTTGTTTTTCTCTGCTGGTGTTCAGCATAATGATTATTCAAGCTAAGTACATGCATTATAATAACTACAATAAGTTAAAATAAAGTTCCTATTCCTTTTATTCACATTATTTTAATATTACATTAACATAAGAATTTGAATTAGTGCTGTACAAAAATAGCCAGTCAAGATGTCTTTCAATGAGCTACTTTTTACTTTTATACTCTGAGTACATTTAATAGCCTGTACTTTTTCAGTTTTCCTTAAGTAAAGAAGTAGAATCCGTACTTTAACTTCTATCAGTCTTTTTTAACAAAAGTATCTGTACTTCTACTTGAATAAGGAATATGTGCACCTTTTACACCTCTGGCTTTGAATAGAACTCCTGGTAGATATTGAACACTAACAGTGTTACACTCTGAAATAAAATGCACCTAATGTAAATAATGCAATATTATATACATGCAAATAATCTAAAAAAAAACAGCATTACATTGGGTCTTCTGTCATCTTGTTATTGTTCTTTTTTAAAATTATCATTCGCTTCTTTTTTTGATGATTTTATCTTAGCTTACCTCCTAAAACTCTAAACTTCACATCCTCTTTCAACTGAGAGCTGCAGATCATGCAGCTGAAGTCATTTCTCACAGTGGCTGACTCTGTGGCTCCGGGTACATGGACTCGGATGTGGTGAAAGCCTAGAGCCAATCAGGGAAATTTAATGAAACGTGAATTTAAGTATCTCTTGAAAAAAATATAGTTTATGTGTACAAACCCCACTAAATGTGTGTCCTCTTTGCATTACCTGTAGAGCAGGGGCAGTCATCATCAGTGCAGAGGAACCTCGCCCCCTGGGTGTACTTTGTGACCCTTGTCATGGCAATGACCAGGCCCTCCATGGAGACAGGCCTCATAGGGCAATGTGCACGAAGAAACCTAGAGAGGTCCAGTGTGTACTCAGGGAACGGAGGCAGGTGAGTGATTTTTAGAATTATATTCACCTCAAAAGAAAGAGACACAGAGCTGTTAGCTCAGTTAAGTCAGTTTCAAGCATCTTTGAGTGAAATAGGCCTTCCTCAACACAGACAATTTGAATCATTGCACTAAGAAAAGCACAGTTTTATTAGTGAGGGCTACATTCCTTTTAGGAGAGGTTGTGATTTTTGTATGCTGAGTTAGTGTCAGGGTGTACTTAGGGTGACTAGATGTCCCTTATATATGGGACTGCACAGCATTTTATCCCTTGTCCACCTGTCCCACATTTTGACTAGCTCTACAGGACATGCATTTTTCTAAAGTCTGGCTTTTACCTGATGCATTTCAATAAATCAGGGAAGGCTTTTTATTATAGTCAAGAAAAGGTTAGCCTATTTAATGCCATGCCAATATGGAAATGTTAAAAGTCACCAAAAGGTCACAAGCTTTGCAGATTTTGGTGAATATGATGGAAACTACAACAAAGAAAATGATGCAGAAATATATACTGAGTTCTTGTTTCTATACTTATCTTTCAGCTTTGCACAATGGAAAATATGCTGTAAAGTGATGCAGTGTATGTGCATGTAATAACTGGCTAAAAACTGTTACAATGGCCAATCTATACACGGATCCCTACTGAACCTCCAAGATGGTTTCCAGACAGAACAGCAGCTGAAATAACAGTGAAATAAAAGAAAACACAGGAGTATGTAAAGACTGATGCATGACAACTTCCTTTTATCTTTATTATATTTACCTAACAACAGAGTTGGAAAAGTTGCATTCAGATATATTTGGCCTTTGCATGCTAAATGCAATCCAGTAACCTGCACAGTTCATTTTATTTCTATTTTTATGTTAGCTATAAAAACTTCAGACTACCTCTCAGCATTGCTAACATGTCCCAGTTTGTGCCACACAAACACAATGTTTTCCCCAAGTAACCCTAGGTCAAGGGTCTTGAACCTGTGACTCCAGAGCTGCATGTGGCACTTTTGCCCAGTTCCAGTGGCTCTCTTTGGCTCTGACAAAAATTTTATATGAATTTGTTTGCTTTTGCTGCCAAAACTGTAGGCTTACTGGTATTCTTGATTTGCACCATAAAAGCACCAAAAAAGTCATGTAGAAAGACATTTCCCCAGCAAGCACACTGCATTTGCTGACAAGTGTGATAAAAAATGATGAAAAAAGAGAACAATCAGTAACCCACACCAAAAACTAAGGACATCAGCTCAGCTCCAGCATTACTCAGTTGCTGTAAGTGTTATTTCTTATCCCAGAAGGCAGTTTTTAATTTGATTACTTTTCCAAAAACACAGCTAGGTTTCAAAGTGGCCTTCAACATAGGCCTATACATCAAATAGGCTCAAAATGGGCTCAAAATGGGCATTATGGTTGACTGTGCATGTAGGTGTTAACTGAATTAACTGGAGTGTATTAATTTTCCTGTTATTTTTGGTTATCTGGTTAATAAAAAAGTCTTTTAAGTTTGTATTTATACTTAAATTAATTGGTGATTTTCCTTTGGTGAAAGCTGCAAAAAAATTTATAAGCAGGAAAACCCTGTACTTGAAAACAGATATTTACTGCAGGCACAATTATTCCATTCTCTTGGTAAGAATAATTTCAAATGCTAACAATTTACCTTTGAGCTCAAATTTTATGATGTAATACAAAATGCTATTATTGTGATGAAAATATAAAGGTAAAGTAATCATTAATGGCCACTGTAGAGTATTTACATTGTAAAAGATTTTCATTATTTACATCTACTAATAATGTTGTTAGACTAATTTATTCTTTATGTGCTGTGTCACCTTCATTTCAAGTCTCCATGCAGATCCATGCAGATTTTTTTTAGCCATACCATAAAGATATTGGAAAAAGGTGTTGAAGCTAGGTCAAGAAGAGAGGTGACAATCAGCAAGCAGCAATATGGCTTTATGCTGAGAAAGAGTACTACAGATGTAATGTTTGCTTTGAGAGTGTTGATGGAGAAGTATAGAAAAGGTCAGAAGGAGTTGCACTGTGTCTTTGTGGAACTAGAGAAAGCAGATGATATGGTGCCAAGAGAGGAACTGTGGAATTGTATGAGGAAGTGCGGAGTGCCAGAGAAGTATGTGAAGGTGGTGCAGCAGGACATATATGAGAATAGTGAGACAGTGGTGAGGTGTGCAGTAGGAATGACAGATGGGTTCAAGGTGAGGTAGGATTATGTCAGGGATCGGCTCTGAGATCCTTCTTATTTGCAATGGTGATGGACAGGTTGACAAATGAGGTCAGGCAGGAGTCTCGGTGGACTATTATGTTCACAAAGGATGTAGTGAGAGTAGGGTTGAGGTGGAAGAGAGCCTGGAGATGTGGAACTAAGGAAGCAAGACAGAAGCAGGATGTGTATGAATAAGAGGGAGGCAGGTGGAACGATAAAGATGCAAGGAGAAGAGGTAGGGAAAGTGGATGAGTTGAAATACCTGGGGTCAACCATCCAAAGCAATGGACGGAGCATAAGAGAGGTGAAGAAGAGTGCAGGCAGGATGGAGTGGGTGGGGGAGTGCCAGGGTGCTTTGTGACAGAAGAATAACAGCAAGAGTGAAAGGGAAGGTTTACAAGATGGTAGTGAGACCTGCTATGATGACAAAAAGACAGGAGGTGGAGCTGGAGGTGGCAGAATAGAAGATGTTGAGATTTTCGCTGGGAGTGAGCAAAATGGACAGAATTAGAAATGAATACATCAGAGGGACAGCTCAGGTTGAGAAGTTTGGAGATAAAAAGAGGTGAGGTCAAGATGGTTTGGACATGTGGCATAAGAGGAGTGGTTATATTGGAGATGAAGATGATGCTGCCAGGCAGGAGGAAAGGAAGACGATCACAGAGGAGGTTCATGGATGTAGTGAAGGAGGACATGAAGAGGATGGAGTGACAGAAGAGGATGCAAGGGATAGGGTGAGATGGAGGCAGATGATCTGCTGTAATGACTCCTAAAGGGAACAGTCGAAAGAATAAGAATGCTCTATGCAGATTTTTTTGTGTCTGTAAAAACTTATTAAAATGTCTCTTTTTATAGCAAAGGTTGCTGACCTCTTTCCCAGGTCTACTGGGACAACTAATACAGTAAAATGGCATTTTAAGCTAAAAAAAAAAAACACAGTACTGTGTCTGAACAAGAAGACTGACAGCTACTCATTCATACCTGACTCTGCATGTGTATTTTTTCAACGAGGGAGAGCGTCTTTATGGCCAGGAAGCAAACCTAAATGAGGAATTGGGTAAAAACAGTACAAATTACAGTACAAATACAGGCTAGCTACGTTTCATGTTAGCTAAGTTAGCAGGCGGTCTTCACTTACAGACTGAAATAAAGCCGTTGCTCTCAGGGGGTCATGGAGAACACAGTCCCCCAGTAAGGGATCCAGCTCTGTCACATCAGAGGGATTAACGCTGATACAAAACCTATAGACGGCCTCAGTCTGCTGGGAGTCTGAAAATCAGGGCAGAGGTTAGCAAAGGTACAAACCTGGTGTGATTGCAGCTGTCTTGACATTCAACTTCAACTTCATACCATTAACATGCTTGCAGTCCTCGGCAAGTTTTTTAAGACCTCCACTTCTGTCTAAATACGCCAAAACTGACTCTTTCAATGACAAAATGTCAGCCATTTTCATTTGGAGGTTGATGAACAGGTGCCATACGGTGCCATGAATAGTTTAATGTGCTGCTTAGGTTCTGTAGCTGGGGGCTACAGGGCGGGGCCGCCACGCTCAAGGATGTGATGTTTATTAAAAGTCGATAAAAGTTGTACAATCAATCAATCAGTATTAATTTAGAGCAAATGCATGTAAGTCTCTAAAATTCCTAGAAATCCATTATGCATTGTTTACATGATTATGCACTCTATTGGGGCACCTATACATTACACCCACAGGAGCTTTTACAACATCCCATTCTAAATCCATAGGCACTAATAAGGAGTTGATTGCCCCTTTGCAGCTGTAAGTGCTTCCACTCTTCTTTTTATAAGACTTTTGTGTGTCTGTGGGAATTTTTGCCCATTCATCCAGAAGAGCATTTATGAGAAGGATAACTAGATTCCAACAAACTAAATGTGGCACAAATACTGTGTTTATGTGAGATAATGTGGGGCAAATTAAAAATGCTGGGAGGTAGTCTTAAATTTTCATACTACCTCCCATGAAACTGTGCAAACACAAAGGATGCTTAAGTTTGTTTTTAAGTTTGCCTCCATGGCCTCATGCAATAGGCTTTATATATGCCTGCATTCTATTTTATTTTGCCTGCCATTCTGTCTGGTAACCATCTCTGGTTTTAAGTAGAGATGTATCCATAGACTGGCATGAGTTTTTCAGTCATGTATGATAATTTTAGCAATTTCTAGTCAACTATGACACACATACTGTATACCGTGTCACCTCACGCTGTATATTCCTGCAGG
>VUQH01075482.1:0-12042 GCA_015106775.1 Etroplus canarensis
TTTTTAACCAGATTGTTTAACACAATCTTGGAGAATGAGAGAATGCCTGAGGAATGGAGAAGAAGTGCACTGGTACCAATCTTCAAGAATAAGGGTGATGTGCAGAGCTGTAGTAACTACAGAGGGATCAAGTTGATGAGCCATACCATGAAGATATGGGAAAGGGTTGTTGAAGCCAGACTAAGAAGAGAGGTGACCATCAGCAAGCAGCAGTATGGCTTCATGCCGAGAAAAAGTACAACAGATGCAATGTTTGCTTTGAGAGTGTTGATGGAGAAGTATAGAGAAGGTCAGGAGGAATTGCACTGTCTTTGTGGATCAGAAAAAGCATATGATAAGGTGCCAGGAGAGGAACTGTGAAATTGTATGAGGAAATCAGGAGTGGCAGAGAGGTATGTGAGGGTGGTGCAGGATATGTATGAGGACAGTGAGACAGTGGTGAGGTGTGCGGTAACAGATGAGTTTAAGGTGGGGGTGGGATTACATCAGGGATCAGCTCTGAGCCCCTTCTTATTTGCAATGGTAATGGACAGGTTGACAGATGAAGTCAGGCAGGAGTCTATGATATTCACAGATGACTGTGATCTGTAGTGAGAGTGAGGAGTGGGTGGGAGAGAGTCTGCAGAGTTGGAGATATAGACTGAAAAGAAGAGAAATGAAAGTCAGTAGAAGCAAGACAGAATACATGTGCATAAATGAGAGGGAGGCAGGGGAAATGGTGAATATGCAAGGAGTAGAGGTAGTGAAGGTGGATGAATTTAAATACCTGGGGTCAACTATCCAAAGCAATGGAAGAGAAGTGAAAGACAGAGTGCAGGCAGGGTGGAGTGGGTGGAGACGAGTGTCAGGGGTGCTTTGTGACAGAAGGATAGCAGCAAGAGTGAAAGGGAAAGTTTACAAGACAGTAGTGAGACTTGCTATGCTGTGTCATTCAGAGATGATGGCTCTGACAAAAAACAAGAGGTGGAGCTGGAGGTGGCAAATATGGAGATATTGAGATTTTTGCTTTTTTGCTGGGAGTGACCTGGATGGACAGGATTAGAAATTTGTACATCAGAGGGATAGCTCAGGTTGAGTCAAGTCAGAGAGGCAAGGTTGAGATGGTTTGGACATGTTCAGAGAAGAGTTAGTGGATATATTGGACAAAGGCTGTTGAAGATGGAACTGCCAGGCAGGGTGGAAAGAGCAGGACCACAGAGAAGTTTCATGGATATAGTGAAGGAGGTTTTGAAGAAGAGGACACAAGGGATAAGGTAAGATGCAGGTACATGATCTGATGTGGTGACCTCTAAACGGGAGCATCCAAAAGAAAAATGAGAAAAAGAAGAAGAAGAGGGTTTTGCTGTAAAGCTGCAGATACCAGTGTTTTTGCATCTCCAGCTGTGTAAATGAAAATGACAAAAAGCAAATTTTTTCTTTTAAAGGTGTCATAGCTCTTATGTGCGGCAAGTTTAATGGCCCAAATGCTGGACTGTAGAAGGTGTGATGAGGAGACCATAAAATGAGCTTTATTCAGTTGCATTAGTCCATGAACTCCGTAACTTTGTCCCTGACCAAGTGATGGCAAAATCAAAACAGTGTTTACTATGTGGAACTTTTGATTCGAAACATTGTTCCGAAGTCTGTATCGAAAGGAAGATGTCACATGACTGTTCCATTTCACATTCCATTACGTCACCAGCTGTTTCGAAAGGTCACCGGTATTTTGCTCTGCTTTGGAATTCAAATTCAGCAAAACCTGATCTGAATATCTGAATCTGAATACACTGTGATCTTGTTATTTTGTTTTAAAAGTTGAAAAGGTAAAAAGGTAAATTCAGTCTGAAATTCCTCATCCCTGTTCATTATGGTAAAATGTAGAGAGCTCACTGGAAAGGACAAAGTCTGCATTAAAGCTCTTCATGATGCTTTATGGTCTTTCTTGTTTATATGACAGGAGAGCTATTAAATGTGTTAAGCTCTGTATGTAAATGATTATTTCTCATGTCCTCGCCTGGTTTGCGGCTGATTCACCACCCAACATGTGTAAAACATTCAAAAGCGTTTCTAAACTGCTGTTTATTTGTAAAGTTTTGCTTCATTTACCTGAGTGTCTTGTACTGATTTTGGATTTTGGAATTATATTGAAATGAATGGGGGTAGGAAGTGTCCCAGGTCAGCTGTCTGAGATCACTTAGAGCTTCTCTAAGAGAAGAAAGTTAATTGTATGCATTGCATGCAACATCTGGCATTTTCCAATTAGTCAACACGAATGTGGCGTCTGTGCACGGCAGAGGATTTGAAAAGATGTACAAATATTAATCAGTTTTTAAAAAATAAAAAAAAAATAAAGCACTATATGGCTGAGGTAGAGTGTTGAAACTCTAGCTTTATATTTTTGCACTGTGTGGATTCAGGTATTAGATGGCGTATTGTTTACGTGTGATGTACATGTTTATATTAGGCAGTATCACCAATGACATGATGGATTGATCAGGGGTAAGGCTTAATAAGCGTGTGTTTATCCATGCTCCTTTTAAACAAATTATGGTTAAGGTTCTTGTGTGTGAATTCAAAGTAAGATATTTGGATAGACATCATTTGTTTATCGTATTATTATGATGGTTTTTTGTAAATTTCCTGTTTTGTTTTTGTGTTGTTTTATGTTATTTATGTTCTGAATAAAGAATTCATTCATTAATGTATAGAAGCACCCCCTTCAGATACTGACTGATTAAAATAAATATCCTTCAATACAATTAATACTACAAACCAACACAAAATGTTACAAGAGACAAGAAAACATTCCACTGTTTGAGTGTAAAAATTTAAACTCATGCATTTATTTGGCCACCAGATGTCACTGTGGTGAGATGTTTCCAAAAGATCGAATCGTTTTCCGAATCAATTGTTCCAAATGTTTCGATCTCTCAAACGTTACATTTTCGCCATCACTACCCTGGCCTATTTGGAGAGCTCTTTGGTCTTTATGTTGCCATTTGCTTAGTGGTGTTGCAGACGCTGAGGCCTTTCAGAACAGGTGTATGTGTACTTAGATCATGTGACACTTAGATTGCACGCGGGTTGACCTTATTTAACTAATTACATGTCTTCTGAAGGTAAATGGTAGCACCAGATCTTATTTAGGGGATTCAAAGCAAAGGGGGTGAATACTAATTAAAAGAGAGAAAGCAAACCAGTCACACTTCAGAGTCAGCATACATTCGTCTAAAGGTTTGAAGGGTTGTTTTGGGTTATTAAAAGACAGTGTATGCTCACAAGTCATTTTTCCAAGTTGCCTGAACTCAGTAATATCGTTTCTGATTTGTTTCCATATTTTTCTTGCTAGTAATTTTTCTAAATTTTTCTGTAGATCCTCACAGAAATGTCTGTTTTTACCTTGTGCCGTTTTTTTTTAAGCATTTACCATTTTTTTCACAAGTATAAGAACTTTTTATTTATAGCACTTCCTTTAGCTTTTTATGCTTTATATTACTGCTCTGCCTTCGACAAAATTTTCTAAGTTTCATCTTGATGGGATTTTGTTCTCATTTCTTTTACACTACAACTCTCTACGTTATCATATTTCATGTTCTCAGTGGTAGTACTGCAATTAAGTGAAAGGTGTCTTTGAACACTAAATCTAACTCTGCACCAAGTTAGTTTGTGTGTGGATTTTAATGGGAAACTCATCAGATATCCCTAATATTTCCCCAGACAGTAATTGTTTCTAATAAAGATGTGTCATAGCTTAGTGATGTGAGTGTACATACAATCCATACCGTTTAGTCCACAAAAATGGCATTAGCAGCATATGAAAAGAAATTTCATTTACTGCATTTTTATTATAGCTAAAAAAGAGTAGCTAAGCTCTACAGACATAAAAGTATCTTTATTATTTTAAGTCTGTTAATGTTAGGCATACTTTATTGACTGAAGTTCTGCTTTTTTGACTTTTGATTTTGCTCTTTTTGAAGCCTGCTTTTGTATCCTTCAGGTATTCACCCTCAGTTACTTACTGATGTGAGTCAGCACAGCATGGATGGGTTAATGTGAACATTTTTTAGCTTTTTCTGACTCTGTTCGTCTCACATTAAAATGGCATTAAGTTAAAATTAGATGAGGCTCTTGCTCAGTTAGTCATTTAGTGATATTGTCAATTGCTCCTTTAGCTTTTGTTGCCAACTGACACTGAAGTCAGTGACACGTCCCCGGGAACAAATGGATTCACAGAGTATTCACCCTTAGAGGCTTTAAAAAGGAAAACCAGCAGCTGAAAGAGACTGAGGCTGAAATGTAGCTGGTTTCATATTATTCTGGACTACTGTCTATTTTCATGCATGGTTGCTCCTTTCTCTATCTTTCCCCATTATTGCCTTGCTTGCTCTGTTGCTCTGTGCTTATGTTATCCTTCCTGTGTGTCGGTCTGTCCATAGGGTGCCTTTAATTGATGCAGACCAGGTTCTTTACACTTGTGCTTATTTATACTGGATTCCTCAATGAGTCAGTGTAACAGGATGGAGAATATTTTTCTTTTGGAAGTTCTGTCTCTCTGCCGCACATAGACACACACGCAATGAAAGAGACAGTCAAATTACCCCAACCCCCTGGTGCGCTTTAGAGCCCCCAGCTTGTATAGTCGGCCCATTTAGAGTCTTGTGTAATTGAAAAATAAGTTTCTATCCTTGAACCTGAAAAGCCAGTTTTTATTCAGAGCTGGGCAACATTGATTCACTCCACCCTCATCCTCCAACACAAGCAGCCCTTGCTGCCCATGTTTTTATTGACGTTATCTGTCTGTAATGTAACTTGGCATGCTCTTTTTCAGCTTCAAACAGAATTTCACATAACTCACTATAAATAGCTTTACCCAACATGGTGTAGTACTAAGGACAACACTTTTTTGTCCAAGGGTGGTTGATGAAGGATTCTTTTATGTGGAAAGCTCAGAAACTCCCCTCCATAAACATTTTATTGTGATGGTTCTCCCATACCCTCAGTATTATTTTCACTTCGGCTTTAGCTTGCAAAGTCTACAAAGTCAGCCCAATCAATTCTCCGGTGCTGTTTCAATCTAAGGCTCAACCTTTTACTCAGGGCTAATCAATGCAGGTCAGATATCTAAGGCTGCTGGGGAAGAGGGGGTTAGAAAAGTAACAGCCACGCCAATAGTCATCTCAGCTATAGATTTATATCACTGACCTTTTATGTTTAGAGCACAGGGGAATAGAATTTGCTTAGGGTGGCTATTACTAGGAATTCAAGGACAGAAAATGATGTTACTGTCTACCTCCCTGTTTCTTTTTTATTACCCCGTTTTCTTCCATAATTGTTCCATGTGACTCATCTCCACGTGACTCATGTCCAGTCATATCTTGATCTCCCCCATCTGTTTCTTTTGATCTGCTTGGTTTTTTGCAGCTTTTTTAAGCTAGGTGAAAGTGTTTATGTTGCATCCTATATAGAGTTGTTTAAGTCCCTGTTGCATCTTGTTGTATGCTACCTGCCAGTCTGCTCTACAGAGTACTTTCCTCTCTCTCCTTGTTGAATATTGTAGCAACAATAGTATAACCTAAGGTTTAGGCACTCCTAAAAGGGTCTTATAGGGGGAGGGAGGCCGGCCATCTATATGCTTTAAGCTTTAATACCTCTGCAATAGCTATTGTCAAGCGTAAAATATTTTTTATTACCAAATTAGCTGTTCTGTGTTGACGTAGCATACTTACATTTGGTTGGAAAATATTCACAAGGCCTGGAAGACAGCGGCAGGTGTGGGTGGCTGGACCTGTCTTTGCATATTGAGAGAACTGCTATGGTACCCTAAGCAATTCTTTGAATAGTCTCATGGCTGCCATTTCCAGAATCATTATGTATGAAGTATACCCAAGGAACATCTCGGAATGAAAGCTGGAACCTTTCCATGTACACTGACTTGATTTTTTTTTTTCTTTTTCAAATGGGCAACAGTGGTCCTAAATATTGAATACCTAACCTTTCTAAGAGATTTTATGACTACATATTTCCCAGATCCTTGTAGTTTAATTCCAACATTTTTAATTCATAAGCTTCTTTGTGTGCAGGATATTTTGATTTGTTTCCTTACTTTTGGCATTTCTCAAGGTGAGACATAACCCAAAAATGTCTGTTTCAGTAAAGAAAAGTAGTTATTTTTTAGAGTAAGTAATTACTTTTGTTTACCAGAGCCCAGAACAGACATCACTAAAATGTATCTACTTTATTTCATTTTTATAAACTTACCTTTTGAAACCTACATTATTTGTAGGTCATATGTTTAGTTGCCTGTTGTCCTTGTAGAACTCTGTGTTTCTTTGTGCATTACTACAAACTGTGAGGGGGCATGATTGTGTCAAACTGGTAGCAGAAATATCTTTTTCAACTGAGTTTTATGTTGCATGGTCAACTGATTCAGTTTTTTGAGTTCAGCTGTCGTCTGTATGTTGTAGCTATTTACTGTCACCAGGGGGCAGTGTCACAAACAACTGGTCCGTGAACTACTCTTTCTTTTTGTTGTTTGTCCTTCAGCCAGCTGCACCAAGTTTTAAAAACAATGGAAAGTGGCCGTTGCAGTCACTGGCTATGATTTTCTTGCTGATTTTTCATTTTTTATTTTTTTAATATTTGAATTTTTTTTTCTCCCTGTACTCTGGGAACTCTTGCTGCCACTTCCTGTCCTGTCCTGGCTTATTTTGCAACCAATCAGTCATCGACCTATGTGCAGCATCATCCATGTGGAGTTTTTTGAAGGACTGCAAAAAAGCACATCTCCACTGTTTGTTTCTTCTGCACTAGCACTAGCTCCATGTAGGCAAATACCATTGCATTACAGACAAAACCGCAGTACCATAAATCAAGGATTATACTGCACTAATCAGACAGAAATAGCTAAGAAATGACATAAATAACATGTTAATTAGCATAACCTGTTGAATAATTTTGGAATAAGAGAATTAAATAAATTATATTTATATGAATGAATGACTGAATGAATGAATATTTATATGTTTAAGTGACGCTTACTTGACCGAAGAAAATTCAAGTTAAAGTCAAAAATTCTAAGTTTCCTATGTATGAACATGATTTTGTAAAGCCTGAGATTCATAACTTGAGCAGATGCATTATGGAGACTTGAATCCTGTAATACACACCTTCACTGAGGTAGGTGGCATCTTATGTTTTGCCATTTAAATTTTGAAGCAACGCATATTTTTCATTTTTATAGATTTGAATTTCTATGAGAAAGATGGAATAGATGTCATTTAAGAATTTTGAAAAAGATAATTGCAACTGTCTCTATATAATCTTACAAAAAATGGTTCTCATATTGCATATTATTTACAACTCAAAGTAATTCATAATCTACAGTATGAAACAATGAAAACTACTTTAGAAATGTCTTTGCCTTTAGAAATTTCATCAAAAATATTCCAGATTTAATTTCCGTATTATTCAAAACCATTGGGAAATAAGGCTTGTGTTTATGCAGGGAGTTCATTTTTAAGTCAAATTATAATTGAGGTAAGAGAGGTGTACTCAATATAACAGCAACAGCAGCTGAGCTGAAAAATAGAGAGAAGAGGATTTCACCCAAAGTGAACCACTGAAACTTCACGGAAGTAGCACAAACTGAAAATGTAAATGCTAATTAAAAGAGTATCCAGCTGATGTCTCTACGCTCTATGATTTAACAGTTTAAATGAGGCCTTAGTGGACATAGGCTTGGTGGAGGGTGAGAAAAGATGGGATGTAGACTGTGGGTGTGCAGAGGAAAGGATAGTATAGTCAATATTTACTCAGAGTAATTGGTCTGCACTTCCAGCTTCATCCCTGCCTTATCTCCTCCTGCTCTCCCTCATACACTCACTGTGTGACCACAATTGTATATACTAGGATTCTGCAGCTGTGCACAATTCTCTTTAGTCCTAAATATACTAGTCAAAAGCATAAAGGATAAATGTTTGACACACTATTTATGGTTGTGGCTGCCTCCATTAAAACTGCTCAGGTTACCTTGAGAGCACCCACAGAGAATGATCATTAATTATTATTGTTTAGTGAATTATTGTTGTTTTGTGTCTCTGTAGAGCCATCTGTAATGAGCTATGCTAAACTTACTGCGGTATTTGGGGTATTTTTTTCATTACTTCAGTGGTGATCAGATATTCAGGCTTATTATTGAATTCACAGAATGACAAGGGCATTGGAATAAGAAGTGTTGAAATTGCCAAATAATGGACTCATCACAAGCTTGATGCAAGAAGAGCTACAAAAGGTTTGCTACTGGCAGTGTTAGAGACTCATGGGAAAAGATGAGCTGTCTGTCAACTGTTTTTTCACTCTTTCTGGACACTTCTCAAGCGCACGCACACACACACACATACATACATATGAGAGACAGTCCTTTCTCTGTCCTCTTATGCTCTCAAAGCAACTTTCCAATTAACCCGATGTCTCTCTCTGCCAGCTCTTTGAAGTCATTTTACATGTTTCTCGCCTACACTTGTTCTGCGTGGCTCTGAATGGACATTTCTGTTGGGTTGTCAACACTGGTGAGTTCCCCTAATCAGACTTGCCTGTGTGTTGGTTGGTGTGTGAACACTCACAATTCTGCCGGACGTTTTTATTTATTTTTCTCCCCACTGTCACCAAATGCTCATAGGGAATTGTTGGGTTTCTGTCTATGACATTGAAAGGTATTTACTGAACAGTATTAAGGGCCCTGCGAAGACTGTTCGTGTAAAGTGCCTTGAGACGACCTATGTGCTGTGATTTGGCACTATATAAATAAATAAATTTAAATTGAAAATTTATTTGGTACTATATTCATAAAATTTTAAAAAAATATTTTAAAAAATTCCAGTCTGTTGAAGAAACAGTTAAACTATGCTGAAACAAACTGGAATTACCTTCCATCACCTTAAGTTGCAAAATATAATTATCTCAAGCAAAT
This sequence comes from Etroplus canarensis, assembly GCA_015106775.1. NCBI lineage: Eukaryota > Metazoa > Chordata > Actinopteri > Cichliformes > Cichlidae > Etroplus > Etroplus canarensis. Next base: position 8,948 of record VUQH01075482.1, read on the forward strand.
TCATTTTTTCACATACTGCAGTCTGGTGTCTCTTACAACTGGTGTCATAAGGATGAGAAGAAAGCAATGCCTCTACACGGTCCCTCCTGTACATTATGCACATCTTTTTTTTTTTGCCTTCTCATCCCTGTCATGAGTTCATGCTGCGGATGCTGAAAAAGTTGCAATAATATAGCTTGTACTTACCACTTTTTCAAAGTAGCAGTTCATTTCAAATGGAACATTTCAAACAGCTCAGAGCTCAGTTTCTGTGCACTTTGACGTACAATCTATCTTGCTACCTATAGGTACAGTTGCAGTATTTTAGTGGAAGAAAATCAACTTATGTCTGTGATAATGGCACTTTTAGAGATGGAGAAATATGTAAGAAAATATGAGAAAATGTAAGAGATTATTTTGAAAGTTAAGTGGACATTTAAAGATTACATGTAAGGTCCTAGTTCTTTTTAAGCTGTATGAATCTGTACATGCATTGCTGAAGTTATCTGTTATTTCGTATTATGTAATGTGTTGTATGGGAAATTTAATTATAAGAATTTTGTGTTTGAAAGGTTGCATGCGGATACTCGGCAGTGCAAACATGTGCAAACTGAACTGGACACTTTGCATTGTTGTGGTAAATAGTTAATAGTGAACTATGTTAGGCTGGTGCTAGGCGGCCTGTACTATCCATGCTCCTTGTTATGTCAAGAGTAAGAGTCATTAATTTGAATTTAAGCTGTTGGTGCTCTTCAGTATCACTTGCCAGTTTCTACCTTTATTCCATGGAGGGCTTGGAAAGCAGCCATGATAGCTCATGTAACATCTGCTTATATAATATGTGGCTAAATCTGTTAAAGAGCAGGAACCCTTAGCGCCAGCAGCACCTATAATGGGTAGAATGTCTGATAACGTTTACAAGACTGTGGGGTCGAATGTCATGATCACACAGGGTCAGACCTAAGGCAGAGGTATACTGGTCAAGTTCTAGGCATATCATTGGATTTTGAAAATGACCTGAACTTTTTGTATCAGTTACATTCAAAACATAATAGGTACCATATCAAAAGTGCAGCAAATGACTTAAACACTGCATCAGGTTTGTAATAAGATGGTTATTTACTGATGTTGTAAATATTTTAATTAGTTGAGGTTTTCATTATGCTATCAGCTCAAGTGGATTTATTCATCAACTATAACTTGAGGTTTTTCCTTTAACATTTGTAAAATACCCTTTTGCCCTTTCTTTCTGCAAATAAATATAGTGGACAGTTAAACCCTAGCCAGTTTTGATGAGGGTCATTGTCTGACTAATAGTACAAAGCTGAGAGTATGTATGCAGCTTTGTATGTAGATTAACTTGAAGATGAACTACAAGTTAACACTGATGTGTACCTGGTGCCTGCTGTCTGTATGCTGCACTGCACCCTTGAAGTTAAGCCAACATAGAAACATTACTGTAAAAAAATGTGGCAGTTAGGAACTGACTCGGGATCATAGAAGAAACAACTCGCTATTATGATGACACACATTCATTCACCAGCCCACTCTTACTCTTTATATGCCCAAGAAGGTGACTATAATAAAGGACTGTCTACATAAAGCAGTCCCTACGATATCTTTTGGGATTTGCAGCTGAAGCTGCTGTGAGGCAACCTACTGTTTTTGTTTTGTTTTTTTTTTTTAAGTTGTGTGACAAAGATAATAATGACGATATTAATAATTTTAAATGCAGCTGAACTTGCGTAATGATTAATATTTTCCTGTCCTCATATGTTAAAGGAGCCTTTTTCTCTTTATCTCTCAACTTCTTGATTCATATTGCAAGAGACAAAAGAAGGGATTGCATCATGCCTTCAGAGGATCAGAGAGGTCGTCCTGTCTCATTTAAGAGAGGATCTATACATGGTTTCCAGTACCTGCTGCTGTAAAAAAGCAGCAGTTGATGGGTGATGTAAGAACAGATTATTTCTATGTGTCAGTTACTCAGCTGTACGCTTGGGACCGGCTGCATATGCTAAGTGAATATCAACTAGCTGTGGTGAAAATGTGAGCTCTGGTTATGAATTTACAAAAGCTCAAAAGTCAGAGGTTTGTATGTGAATTGGGGTATAATGTATCTTGTGGTAATGAGAGCAAATTCATCTTTGTAATGGAAAAGTGAATTATTTTGAAAGACTAAACAAATAGAAACAGCCTCTAAACATCACTACAGTAGGACAGTTGTGCTCTGTATGCGCCCTGGCATTTTAGGGACATTAATGTTTGTCATGAACATTCATTTAACATTTTTATCCCTGTTTTCTTTTGGGGGGGGGGGCGTTGAGAAAGAAATTTACATATTCTTTGAGAAATGTTGTCTTGTAAATGCTTTTTACCTCAACTGGCTGAACCATCCTTCTGTCCGCCACAAGACACAAAAATTTCTACTCTGTCATGGTCTGTTCAGTTTTTGCCTTGCTTTAGATTTTTAAAATTCATGGGTCTTTTTCTGTGATTTTATGTTCACACTGGTTATTGTTGGCATTTAGATTCCCGAGTTTAGTATTTCCTTGGTTACTTCCTCTTGTATTTTCTGTGTCCTCTCTTCCCTTGTCTTGTTTGATTTTACTTTCTCCTTCCTGTTTCCAATCCCCCGTTACCTTATGTATGTGTATATATATACAGTGGGTACGGAAAGTATTCAGACCCCTTTAAATTTTTCACTCTTTGTGTCATTGCAGCCATTTGCCAAAATCAAAAAAGTTTATTTTATTTCTCATTAATGTACACTCAGCACCCCATCTTGACAGAAAAAAACAGAAATGTAGAAATTTTTGCAAATTTATTAAAAAAGAAAAACTGAAATATCACATGGTCATAAGTATTCAGACCCTGTGCTCAGTGTTGAGTAGAAGCACCCTTTTGAGCTAGTACAGCCATAAATCTTCTTGGGAATGATGCAACAAGCTTTTCACACCTGGATTTGGGGATCCTCTGCCATTCTTCCTTGCAGATCCTCTCCAATTCTGTCAGGTTGGATGGTGAACATTGGTGGACAGCCATTTTCCGGTCTCTCCAGAGATGCTCAATTGGGTTTAGGTCAGGGCTCTGGCTGGGCCAGTCAAGAACGGTCA
>VUQH01075483.1:0-16311 GCA_015106775.1 Etroplus canarensis
GTGCAGATGCAGGGAACATTTTAAAGTGGTTTTTGTCTTCATTTTAATTTAGATTTTTGTTTCAAATTGTTCTGCTGGAGTAGGTTTCATTTCAAAATTGAATTCTCCTAGAACTCAACACCGCATTTCCTGTTAAATCCAGAACTGAATTTAAAATCCTTCTACTCACATACAAAGTCTTGAACAATCAGGCCCCATCTTATCTTAGAGACCTCGTTGTACCATATTTTCTGAACAGAGCACTTCTCTCTCAGTGCAGACCTACTTGTGGTTCCTAAAGTTTTTAAAAGTAGAATGGGAGGCAGAGCCTTCAGCTATCAGGCCCCTCTCCTGTGGAACCAGCTCCCAGTTTGTATTCAGGAGACAGACGCCCTCTCTACTTTTAAGATCAGGCTTCAAACTTTCATTTTTGATAAAGCTTATAGTTAGGGCTTAGTTATGCTGCAATAGGTTTAAGCTGCTGGGGGGCTTCTTATGATGTGCTGGGCATTTCTTCTTCACCCACCTCTTTTCGCCCCTACCTGAGGCTGGTTCTGCCGGAGGTCTCTTCCTGTTGAAGGGGAGTTCTTTCTTCACACAGTCGCCAAGTACTTGCTCATAATGGATGGTCTGATTGTTGGGGTTTTCTCTCTAATTATGTCGGGTCTTTACCTTACAGAGTAAAGCACCTTGAGGTGACTTCTGTGGTGACTTGTTGCTATTTAAGTAAAATTGAACCTAATTGACTTGGAATAGTATTTTATTAGTCTTTTACTTGGCTCCAACTCACCAATACGTATTGTACCCATGTTGCAGCGAGCTAATGAAGCTTGTTAGCTGTTAACTTAGTACTATACTCTAATTCATGCAAGGTAACTCCTGGCTTTAAAAAAACTATCATGGCCCCCAAAATGCTAACCTTGAAGCTTCAAAAGGTCCATAACCAACAGATGAAGTCAAAGTGGTCACATCCATAATTTGTCTTTTATAACCCCATTGCCTCATTCTGCATTCTATTTTTATTTACTTATTTATTTATTAAAATGATTTCTTCACTGTTAGTTGTGGTGAGGAGCTTGAATTATTATAACTTTTCTGTAATTTCCTGCATCTTAATATTTCATAGCTGTTTACACTGGTTTCCAGTGTAAATCTGCAGTTCAAACACATGGGCTTAATATGAAAATTAATTTATGTAAAAAAAATATAATATGGTATTGTGCAAAAGTTTTGACACACCTATAATTTCTCTATATTTTGGCTTTTTATAATTTCTCAAAGTGGTCTTGAGTTCTTCGGGCTTTCTGAAGGTCTTTGGCAGTTTTTGTTTGGACATTGGCTGCTTTTTCACTCCATTTTTTGTCCAGTCTTTGTACCTGAACATTTTCACAGGAATGCTTTTTGTTTGTTAAGCCACTTAACACTGACACATGAATCATTCAAGCATAAAAAAGGCACCAAACACAATGGATGAACCAGTGTTGTCTGTAAATAACAGACAACTTAACAAAGAAATAATTTTAAATTGTATGTATAGGCACTTTGTTACTAGCAGCCTGTCACAAAAACACGTCATTTATTCTCATTTCTTTAGTTGAATCTATTAAACATGCCAGTGATAACACAGTTTGACAGGCTTACTAAGAACTATTAGCTAAAATCTTGGCATGATGCGCAGTGTGTCCTTAAAACAAGGAAACTGGATAAGTGGAGGCCAAGAGAGGAAGCCTCAGTGAGTGTCTGCAGCCATCTGTCAAACACGGTGTAGGCTCTGTTGTGGTTTGGGGCTGCATTTCAGCCACTGATGGTCTAGATCTTGTCAGAAATGATCAAATTATGAACACGGAGAAGTGCCGTCAGATTTTATTCCACATTAAAAGACCATCTGGAAAACATCTGATTGGCACCGGCTTCATTTTTAAGCATGATAGTAATCCAAAACACACTGCCAATGCGATAGAAGCAATGGAGCACTATGAGTCATGGATTGGCCTCGCGAGACCCTGGACCTTAACATTATTGAATCAGTGTGGGCTCATCCTGACAGAGAACGGAACAAAAGGCAGCCGGCATCCAAAGAAGAGCTTTGGAATGTCCTTTAAGAAGCCTGGAGAACTATTCCTGAAGACTGCCTAATAAAGATGGTCACAGCAAATATTGATTATACTGAAATGTCAAATACTTCAGGCTGGTTGGAATTGTGCAAACTGTTTTGGCCTTGTGTGCTGTAATTCCATTCATGTGTGCACGTTTCAATGAATTCTTGCACCTATTTCCCATTTTCCTAGCGACATATAAGGAAACTAGGGGTGATACAAGACTTTTGCACAGTCCTGTATGTGCATGTATGTAATGTGCAACGTACATCACTTAAACACAAACACAATACTATAAAATGGATTTACACCAGCTGTCACCAACAGTTTCAGAGGGTAAATTTAAGCTGCACATTGTGTTTTCAGTCGTCTTTAACTTCTATCATTAAAAGAGTTTACAGTGCAATTTTAGGCTTGGTGTTTGGATGTTTCCCACCACAGTGCAAGTCAGAGTTTATATCCTGTATTCACACAAGCTTATAAACAGGGAGAATGTTATGCTGATCCGAGCAGTAGAAGTGGTGCAACTTTGAGTCACCTGTCTATGGGAGAAAATGGATAGGACCTGAGTTTCCCAAAATAGCTCCTCCCACATTACGGCTCTGTTCCTTAGTTTTGTGAGACCCATATAAGCATGTATTGTGAGATTGCACAGCGTGTGGGCATTTTAATAGGATGTAAAAATCGTTTAACAAACTGAATTAGTAATTAATATCATTATAATTATCGCAAGCCTTACTAAGTCACAAAAATGTGTCAGACTGACAAACCTCAGTCAACACGATCGGTACAGGATGCGTGAGCGCCCTGCTTCTTTTTTTTTTTTCCGTGTGTGCTGTGATGCAACACAAATGCACTGGTATTGACCGTGCAGCACATGGCAGGTTGCATTGATTTGCATTACTTAAGCGCGGCACTCTGCAGCAGAATGCAGAGCAGTAGGCTGGCCCAGGATGGCAGAAGGGAACCCTCTGTTTCCAAATTTAGCTCTCGCTGGTGAAATGCTGCAGCAGCACCCATAATCAATGGCGTGTGTACGTCAGAGCCCAGCTTCCCTTCCCTCTGCCCCGGTCCCCGCGGATATACAGATAGCACTTTCTCTCCCCCGTTCTGCTCTGATTGAGCTGCCACCACACCAGAGTTTACTGCAATGATCCGCATCTCCACCCCTGTCCTGCGATGCGAGCTTTTATGCAAGCATCCAGAGGATACCATTGCTTACATAAATGTGACACCGGAAGCACCTCCTTCCTTTATAACTCTGCTGAGGTTTTGCAGCAGCCCTCCTGATGCCATGTAAGGCCATGACAGGGCAGTGATCATGCATCTGATGATTTAGGAAAAAGTCCCTGAAGCATCGATGACCTGAATTACCAGCGGAAATGGTTGGCCCGCAGTTTATAGAAGAGCAAGTTTTATTCATCTGTTGTTTGTTCCTGCCTGCCTGTCATATGATGGTCCTGTGGTTGACCGTGCAGGAAAAGACTGAAAAGTGGCTGAGAGGAACAGTAAGCAGATAGTTTAAAGGTTTTTCTGTGTGGAGGTGTAGTGCTACATACTGTTCAAAAACTGGAGCTAAAGAACTGCTGCTTTTAGACTGAAACTCAGTGACAGTGAGACTAAATAGATACACCACGTATGACGCAGTTGTGCTGTTATGTCTGAATAAATGGTCAAATAACACACAGTTGCTTGTAACGTATAGTCTAAGTTTTTAGACCATGACTTTTTTGTAATTTTCCCTCTCTACACCATCACCATAGATTTTAAATCAGACAATATGTGATTGAAGTGCAGACTTTAGCTTTAATTCAAGGGGTTTGATATAATAGTTAACTGTTTGGGAATTATAGCCATTTTTTGGCATAATCTCTCATTTCTAGAGGCGCAAAAGTAATGAGACAAACAGTTTCATGGCCTGGTGAGGCCTGCTCCTTCATTATTCCATGACAAACTAAGCAGATGAAAGATCTGGAGTCGAACTTGCTGAACTTTGTTGGACTTGCATTTGGTTGCTGAGGTCCAAAGAGATGCTGATGCAAGTGAAGGAGGCCATTATTAGCCTGAAAAGCCAAAATAAAACACATCAGAGAGATGACAGTAAATTTAGGAGTGGCCAGAGCAACAATGTGGAACAATCTTATAAAGGAATGACAGCTCAGTAACACCACAAGGCCTGGAAGACCACAGGAGACAGCTACAGTGGATGGCCAGAGAATTCTTTACCCTGTTAAGAAAAACCCTTCACAACATCTAGCTAAATCAAGAACACTCTCAAGGAGGTAGGTATATCATTGTCAAAGTCTAAAATCAAGAGACACCTTCATGAATGTAAATACAGAGGGTTTACACCAAGCTGCAAACCTTTGGTTACACTCAAGAACAGGATGGCCAGATTAGAGTTTGCCAGAAAGCATCTAAAAGATCCTGCTCAGTTCTGTTTAAAAATAACTTCCTTGGACTGTTGAAACCAAGGTGAATGTGTACTGTAACAATTAGAAGAGAAAAGTATGGAGAAGTAAGTGGGTAGCTCCTGATCTGAAGTATACCACATCATCTGTCAAACATGGTGAAGGCAATATTATGACATAGGCACGTATAGCTGCCAGTGGAACCGGGTAACTTGTGTGTATTGAGGATGTGACTGCTGATATGCACGGCTATACGCTCTGCCAAATGCTGCAAAACTGTTGCACAGTGCTTCACACTGCAATTGGACCTGAAGCGTACTGCAAAAGCAATCCAGTAGTTTCCCAAGACAAAGAAATGGGATAGCCTTAATTGGCCAAGTCAGTCACTTGATTGCAGCCTAATTGAGCAGCTTTTCAGTCACTGAAGACAAAACTGAAGGCAGAGACCCACAAACAAGCAGCAGCTGAAAGCAGCTGAAGTAAAGGCCTGGCAGAGCATCTCAAGGGAGCAAATTCAGCAAGTGGTGATGTCCATGGGTTCTGGACTTCAGGCAGTTATTGAATGCACAGAATTTTGATCCAAGTAATAGAAGCAATCATATTTAAAACTATGTTAATGATTGTCCCAAAACATATGGACCTAATTTCCGTGCATTAAGGCCTGAACAGCGGTAACAGTGATGCAGTGAAATTACTCCCCTTGTCATAGTGAGATGTTTGTTTCTGGTGTCTCTGTGACCTGCTGTAGCAGTACACTTGCCCGGTCCCCAGATGAGTTATTACAACTTTGTCTCAGCAGCTGCTGGAGATTCGCTCAGTCATCTTTTTATTGGTCTGTTTGCTGCAATTGATCTCATTCACAATTTTGACTAAATGGCATCCTCGTAGTCTAGTGGTTTACACATTTGCCTTACAAGCGAAAGGTCCTTGCTTTGAGTCCAGGTGGGGACACAAGCCCGTCTCACCATGGAGGGTTGCATCAGGAAGGGCATCTGGTGTAAAATCTCTGCCAAAGAACCAATGCGGATTAATCTGTGGCGACCCCTTGGGGAGAATACAAGGGAGCAGCTGAAGGTACAGGGCATATCGAAGAGAAGGTAAAGTTTTGTGAGCAAAAAAGCTTGCTTTATATAAGATGTACTGCTATTAAGTCCCTTTTTATAACTGCCTTCCAACAACAGATTTGCTGCGGATCAACAAACCCCCTGTTGTATTGCAGATCAACTTTAAAAAGTGGAACATGGATAATAAACAGAGCGTCCTCTGTTTAAGACAGAATGTCATTGATCAGCACCCATAAACTGTCATCAGAGACTTAATGTGGCGTCGACCACTGGTTTGTGGGCAACTGCTTTGAAGCATTTTAGTGTTTTTACGGCTGCTGTTTTGGTTTACAGAAACCAGAGGCACAAAGAGCGGGCTGGATTTTTATCGAGGACATTGCACAGGCACAGAAGCAGCTTGTCTTTAAGCCACACCTTTCTTTATCATCAGTTTTACTCTTACAGAATGTGCATCATGATCTAATAAGCAAGACTTCAAACTGTCGGTTAAGACAAGCAACTCTTTAGGAAAACTTGCCGAGTCTTTAAATCAAGTTGAGCAGTAGGCCTGTTTTCTCATAGACTTCTACACAATTCGGCTTCTTTGTGCGACCAGAGGAGTCGCCCCCTGCTGACCATCAGAAAGAGTGCAGGTTTGAGCCATGTTTGCAATGGCTTAATTTTTCAGACCAGTAGGCTTATGTTTACAAATATGAACTTGATGTGGAAAATTTGTGCAGATATCACACCAGCATTTTTATTACAGTAAATGCTTCCGTTACGACAAAAACCGTCAGTTTTAAAATGATTAAGCAAAAAATCTTATATAGTCTGTGTCTTAAAGGGGCTTATTAGACAACTGAGTGCAGCCCTCCAACTTAAACCATTAACACCTGATGCAGCACATCTGTATCTATAGATAGGGATGCACTCCTGATGGGTTAAAGGTGATGGTAGACCACTTGTAGAGCAAAATGTAGTATGTCCTACAAAAACACAATTTACGCTATCAGACTGCAGTCAGTGGCAAGATGATACAAGCACATTTTCAAAATTATTTTCCAAAGTACAATAAAAGCAAAGATCTGTGATATGATTATTCATGTGAACTATTGTTTAACAGACAAAACTTTTACTGACCAACTTAATTGTATTTCATAAAAATCTACCTTTGGCTGCTCTCTTGTGTTCTCCCCAAGGGAGCGATTAATTCACATTGGTAATTTGGCAAAGGTTTTACACCGGATGCTCTTCCTGACACAACCCTCCATGGTGAGAGGGGCTTGTGTCCCCACCTGGAATCAAGCAAGGACCTTTTGCTTTCAAGGCAAATGTGTAAACCACTACAAATATGCGCAAATTTAGAATTTGATGACTGCAACAAACTCAACAACACTTGGGATAGAGTTAAAATAAGATTGAAAAGTGCTCAGAAAATTCCAGTAGCTGCAGTTACAGACTCCACATTATGCAACCTAATAGGGAGCAGGTGAGGTATCACGATTGGGTATAAAAGTAGCATCTGTCAAAGGCAAAGCAAGGAAAGCAAGCGTTCCTCTCATAGCACTATAGTTAAAAGATTTTATGGAAAATACGGACAAAAATACGGACAAACCTGAATGGACGATAAAAGACCATAAAAATACATAGCAGAAAAATACATAGCAGAATATGACAAAATACATGGGATGAGATGGGATGGCCTATGATTTATGACTGTATGAAATCTAAAGTATAATATGAAGGATAAAGTTTTAAACCAAGTGACAAAGTGGGACTTGTCACCTCTCTGTGCCAAATCTCACGAGAGAATTGTTAGTTCAAAAGTTTCTTTGAACACCTTGCAGAAGCATAAATGTAGGCAACAGTGTCAACAACTGTGTTGTAGGCTCTCTGTAGATCAGGCGTCTCAAACTCCGGGTCCGTGGGCCACTTCCGGCCCCACCCCCTATAGACCCCTGCTATAGATTCACAGCAGAGGTTTAAATTAAGCATATATTAGGGCTTTAGAGAGACACATGCTGCTGTCAAGGGGACGACTCCTCTTGGAACATCCTTGCTTATTTCAGCAGGACAACACCAGCCCACATTCTGCAGGGTCTGCACCAGCGTGGCTTCATAGACACAGACTGTGGGTGCTTTACTGGCCTGCATATTATCTCCTGTTGAAAATGTATGGCTCATCATCAAGAAGAGAATCAGACCACAGGCTGCTGAGCAGCTAAACTGTCGTATCAATAACGAATGGACAAAATTTCCAATTGCAAAATGAGCTCAGTTCCAGAATGATTAAAAAGTGTCACAACAGGGAAAGATGTCTCGGTCCCAACTTTTGTTGAGTGTGTTACAGCCATCAAATTCTACATTTATTCGTATTTGCAAAGTACAATCAAGATGGTCAGTAAGATGATGGAAAACCTTTTCTTTAAATAAAGGTTCTCATAAATTAACATATCACAGATTTTTTGGGGGTAAATAGCGCAGGAACGATAAAATAGTTCAGTAATAAAAAATATTCTAATAAAGTAAAATAATTTTTTAAAGGAGTTTTTACATTTTATTTATATTTTTTTTGTATTTCAGAGAAACAAACAGGCTGTGGGATGAGACACAAGTCAAGGAAAAGAAAACATGTAAAAGGTTTACACACTTCTTGTAAAGGTATCAGGAGTCCTTCTCAAGGGTTAAATAAAAACACCATATTTAATACTTAATACATAAATAATTTAAAAAGCCATTTAAAAACACACACTGGGGAAAAGGCATAGGGAACTTCAAAGTTATCTGAAATTGGGAAATTCAGTGAGGAAAGAGTATTTTCTGTTGGGATTTGGATTCTGTTAGTGAGAGCGATGATCTAATATGGAAAAAAAAGGAGATTCCAGAGGCTTTTGGAGCTGTAGTCAGATATAAGATGATGTAAGAAGTACTAAAAGCTGCTGATCAGTTTATCCGAGCAAGCACCGCAAAAGATCTGACAGATGACCTGAAATAAGAAGAATTCCTCCCTGAAGCATTGAGTGTTTACTGTTTTTAACTGTTTGGAGGTCCAAAGGTTAAGAAAGGAAAAACCACTATGTGAAACAAATAAGTGACCCCAGCATTGTTGGAGGTTCCAGGCTTCCTTGACCTTCCAGTTTCAATGTAGACACATGATAAGACGCTATCTAGATAAGCTGACATAACAAGATTATATAAATGAAGAACAGTGCTTTTTAACATTTCTCCTCTTTGCAATTAAAGGCGGTATAAACCGCTTCAGCTCTGCTCATTAACTCAACTAACAGGATTATTTCTGCTACCAGGTCAGCCTCAGCAAAATGTCTGTGCAGATAACGCTCCGCTCAGCAGGCCTGCTCTTTTTGGTGGGGGGGTTGAAAGTAAGAGTGAATGCTAAAGGGGGAAGGAAGGCAGAGGAGCAGCGGTGACAATGACAGGAGCTCAGTATCGCTGAGTAAAATACTGAGGAAGCAATTATTGGATATTTGCGACACATAGACCGCTTTCTGCTGACACATCTCGCTGTGTGAAGTAGGACGGAGTAGCTAACCACAGCTGCTGTCCAGGACTGCTATAAATAGCTCTGAGCTACGCTGGCTGCACAACAGCTGAGTGCAAGACAACAAAATTATCATTCAGGAATCCCAGTACTGGGAGTCTGAGTCCAGCTTGTTCCCACAGTGCCGTATCTTTCTGTGATCGCTTCAGTGGAAAATCACTATCTCCAAAAAGACAAAGACAAGTGTGAAAACTGAGGCGAGTTTAGCTTGATTGGATCATTTCACTGACATAAAAGGCTTTCCTTTCAAATGATATCACTGCGTGCTGCATTGAATACAAAAGCAGTTTCCAGGCAACCAAGGCTGTCAGATGGCAGCAGGCTGCTCTTCCTTGCAGCCGAGAATATTTTCAGTTTCATAACCCCTTTCACCCAACATGAAATATTAATGATTGCTCTCCTTGGGTTTCCCTCCCTCTTGTTCTTTTTTTTTTTTTTTTCTGTCCTGCGGATGAGAAGAGTCCGCTAGGCAAGGGCTTACTTTCACAAAACCAGAAGTGTGTGTCTGAGTGCTCAGCTTTCACAGCAGAGAAGAGCGCAGTCATGTCTGATACAGCAAAGGCCCCGCCTGCTCGGGGCACAAAGCTGCCTTAATTAAGAAAGGCACACATTGTAAGTGATGCAAAAGCCATTTAAAGCGGTTCCAACTGTGCCAGCCATTTGGAAGAGAAGTAACATCGGTATTTAAAGGAAAGAAATGGCTGCTGCTTCTGCTTCTGCCCTTGAGCACTGAAATTCTGTGTCTTTTTATCCGCTGTTTTCTTGTTTGTGATTGGCCTGCAAAAGATAAGGCGTCATGTTAACCAGAGCATATTTTCTGCTGAACAGCGCAGACAGTTTCATCAAGTGGCCTTTGTCCTCCAGAGCTGTCCGTGTTGTTAGAGTACGGAAGTCACATGCTGCCAACATTGGTGTTTTTGTAAGGAGCTGATTCGTATCAAAATAAGGTGCTGTTTCTATGTCATGGTGTATTTGTCTTGTTAATTTGCCATACTCGGCTTTGATAGCTAACTATTTAGGTTATAATATAATTTACAATTTTTGGTTATAGTACAAATTATGCACGTCCTATTAAAGTGTTGCTTCACACGCTCACTGGCCACCTCATTAGGTACACCTGTTCAACTGCTTACTATCGCAAATATCTCATTGGACAATAACATGACAGCAACTCAGTGTACTTAGGCATGTAGACGTGGTCAAGACGAGCCGCTGAAGTTCAAATCAAGTATCAGAAAGAGGTGATTTAAGAAAGGTGATTTAAATGAGTTTGGTTGTCGGTGCATGATGAGCTGGTCTGAGCATTTTTCCACACGACCATCTCTGGGGTTTACAGAGGGTGGTACAAAAAAGAGAAAATATCCAGTGAGCGGCAGTTCTCTGGGAGTAAATGCCTTGTTGAAGGTAACGGTAACTAAAAATACACTCATTACAACCAAGGTATGCAGAAGAGCATCTCTGAAAGTACAACGCGTTGAACCTCGAAGCAGATGAGTTACAGCAGTAGCAGAAGAGCACGCCAGGTGCCACTCCTTTCAGCTAAGAACAGCAAACTGAGGCTATGGTTCGCACAGGCTCACCAAAATGGGATAACTGAGGAATAGAAAAATGTTCCTTCGTTTGATGAGTCCCCATTTCTGCCGCGACATTTGGTTAGGGTCAGAATTTGACATAAACAACATGAAAGCAGAGATCCATCCTGCCTTGTATCAGTGGTTTAGGCTGCTGATGGTGCAATGGTGTGGGGGATAACCCTTTTGTTGGCAAAATTGGGCCCCTTAGTACCAGCTGGGCATCATTTAAAGCCTACCTTAGTATTGTTGCCGACCATAACCATTGCTTCATGACCACAGTATGCTCATCTTCTGATGGCTGCACCATGTCACAAAGCTCAGGTGGCCTCCACAGTCACCAGATCTCAGTCCAACAGAGCAACTTTGGGATGCGATGGAACAGAATATTCTCATCATGGATGTACAGCTGACAGATCTGCAGCAACTGTGTGATGTTGTCATGTCAATATGGAGCAACATGTCTGAGGGATGTTTCCAGCAACTTGTTGGATCTGTGCCATGAAGAATTAAGGTAGTTCTGAAGGAAAAAGGGAGTAAAGCAGGAAGTACAAATGTGACATTTGCAAAATAACATGTTTAAATAAAGGTGGAAAATGTGGAACTGCACACTGTGCCTGAAGATGGTGCAACTTTGTAATTGCAGTAATTTTTTTTTTTTGTTGCCCTGAACTGGTAACAAATGTCTGCACACTTGCAAGCTGCTGCTAGTTCTTCCGTCTTTTGCAGGCAGCTCTGTTTCATCAGTGTTGAGACGGTCCGTCAATGACCAAGCAACTCCCAATTCATAGAATCTGCATACTCACTCCAGGGAAGCGATGAGCCTATGTTACCTTTTTGGACAGAATCTTCTTATTATTGATCAACGCCTGAACTCCTCTGATGCTGGTTTGTGTCTGCCTACAACCTGTTTGGTAGGAGTTCCAAAAATCCCTCTCTGAAGAAATAAACTGGACTGTTTCATCATTTGTGGGCATATTTTGCAGGAACACCAAAGACGGTGACAGTGTGCTGCCTTTAATCACAATTTTAAAAATAAAGAGCCCTGGACAACTTTGCACAGTCAAAAACCAGCTGACCCACCCTCCTTCAGCTGAGAACGCGTCCGTAGTCAGCAGAGGTGTTAATAAAATAAAGACAATGTGTAGTTTTTATTTTTGCGGTTTCACATGAGGGACAGTTTTCTCAGATCGTGCCCCTCCGGTTTCTATTTGCGTCTTTATAGTGAGCAGCGTCACAGCCGGGCATCACTCCAGTTACAAGGCTGGAGTTGGCAGATACTGTAAAACAGTCGGGGAGACGTAAGCACCGGATGTCACAGCCTGCACATATATGGCATACAGCAAAATCCTCAAATCACATGTTGTCAGCACTATAGACTGTCCCTGTCCCACAAGCAGTAATTAACATTGTACAATGGCTTTTTTCCAAGAGATTTAGCTGTGAGCACCCTTTCATTGAAATGTCTAAAGTCTCAAAGCTTTTGCACCCACTCTGAACGCTGATTCTGAACACTGAACCTCATGCCCACTTAGGGTTGATCACTGGTGATCAAAGACGTGACCCATGACATATGAGGCTATTTGTGTTTGCCTGTCACCCGCTGCTACAACTACAGCCAGAGATACAGAATGGTGTGTGGCTGTTGTCACAGCTCGGCCAATGTACATATCTGGCATTGATTGCTATCATGAAGTTATCTCTTAGAGTGTACATTGGACAAACGGAATCGCAAATGGATTTTTACATCTGTTGTGTTGGCTGATGGATGTCAATTATTAACGAGATCAATGTTAAAAAAGGAAAAGAGACTTGGATTTTAGCCATGTTAGTTTGCTGGTTTCCCAACCATATTAAATGTCTCAGATCTCTGATGCAGAGAAATGATCACCAGAGGACACTGGCACAATATTTTGTACTGATATTAATTTTCTCTAAACTGTGAATTCTAAGCACATCGATGACCTAGAGGTATTACCTCTAGCCCCACTGTGATGTTTACATTTTTTTGTTTCCTCAGCTAATGAAAGGATTGTTGTGAAATTTGGTCCGAGTCATGATGTTGTCAGGATTAGTACTGGTCTGCTAGTGGTTTTTCCTCACATTACGCTCTTAGCAATGGATCATCTTCACCAGCGAATGGCAGTCAGCTAGTGCTGACCGTTCTACTGCCCGCAGCAAGGCCTGCAATTCTGGAGGAGCTACAGTACGATGAAAGTCTTCCAGAGCTTGAGCTGTTACAGCATAGTTGTGGATGCGAGGCGTGCGAACAATAAATATGGACGAGCTACACAGTGAGTGTAGTTTAATGTGCTTCATGGAGCGTAGCAGCGAGACGCTGCCACACTCGCACTTCCCACACCTCATTGTGATCGTACCAGGTTTCAGGACTTTTTGGGTAAACATGGACATCAATCTGAGCGGTAGGAGGAGGGATTACACTAGTCCTGATTGGATAAGTGGTGTTAACCTGGACACATCGCTACGAGGGAGTGTTTCCGTGGTCTCAGATTTTAACTGCCAGCTGTAGAATATGCCCATATTACTCACTAATCAAATTCATCACTGCTGTTGAAGTTTGAATTATGTTTGAATCAAACACTGCCTGATGCAGAGATCATCCCAGGGATTTGGCTGTGGATCCTGACCACCTTCTGCACCACTCACTGGACATGCGGTTGAAGACTTCATCTAATGTCTTTTTCAGTTTTGTTGAAATCTGAATTGCCTGCGTTTACTTATGATTTGAGCTCCTTATTGCATCATATTGGATTTGGATTTGTTTAACTCTTTAGTTTTTTATATTTTGCGTTCACAGTGTTTTCTCAATTTAACCGAGTCTAAATCCAACCTCTCAGAGTAGTTAATATAGCTATAGATTCTTAAACCCTGTCTGCATGTAAAGCAATTCATCTGTCGATACAAGGGCAACTTTTGATCATTAGTGAACATTCTAGGCTCAGATTGAGTAGCTAAACCTACCTTGTCTCAGTCGGTCTATTCTTTATTCTCATGGATAGTCACTTCAATCCCTCACCTCAGAGTTACGATTAGCATAACTTTGGTTCTCCCCACTTTGTGATTTTAGTGGTTATTTTGGTCGCCATCGCTGCAAGTTGTAGAAATGCATTGGCGTCCCAAGGCTTCTGGTTGCTGCTAGTGTTTTTCTATATGTATGAGCTTATAGACTACATTAAACTTTGGTACACATTGTAAAATACAGCCACAGAGTGCCACCAAAGAAGCATTCTGAATGCCCTTTATGTTTTCACAGCAGCTTCCTACCACTGGAACATGTTTATTGCAAACAGACTACAGGAGCTTAAGCAAGAGAAGGTTTTGAGATGTTGCTTCATCACAGAACAACAGGAGGCTAAGCTTCCTTTAAATTACCACAAAATATGCAGCAGAGTGGTATCTGTGAAAACATATTGATGTTTCCTGAACAAACAGGATGTAAAAGCAGTATTTTGGCCTACATCGTGCAGGATAAGTAATCGACAATTTTTCAAATGAAAAGCTCTATAATACCGTTAAGGATACATACAGAATAAGTTTTTGTCATTTTTGCATTAGTTACTGGAGTATAGATGATACAACACAAAACACACAGAACCGTGCAAAAGTCTTGTTACCCCTCATTTCTTTATATTTTGGTTCCAGTGAGCCAGACTGTCTTGTCATTTTTAAAGTAATCTTCATCAGTTGTTCTCCAGGCTTCCTGAAGGTCGTTCAAAGTTTTTCTTTGGACATTGGCTGCTTTTTTGCTCACTTTCAGTCCAGTCTTTGTACCTGACATTTTCACAGGAATGTTTTTTTTTGTTGAGCAACTTAACACTGGCCTATGAATCATTCAAACCTAAAAAAAAGGACACCAAACACAATGGATCAACCAGTGTTGTGTCAACACATAACAGACATCTTAACAAAGAACCAAGTTTAAATTGTATCTTTTAAGCGGAGCAAAAACATGTTTTCCTTAGTTGAATCTATGAAAAATTATAACACAGTTTGACAGGCTTAAAGTATTTTTGCACCAACAGGGGGATTCCCAAAGAGCTGTTAGACCTAAACGTATCATGTCTCACTCAGCATGGTATGCAGTATGTCCTTGAAAAATTTGAGGAAACTGGACAAGTAGAGAACTAAAGAAGTGACAGGCCTGTAAAATAAGTATCTGTAGCACAAATGAACAGTATCACATCCTTAAGAAATAAGAACAAATCCAGCAAAGACCTGGCACAGGACCTGAGAGACGCATTGGGCCTTCAATTGATCTATCTAGTGTTTGCTGAAGCCTCATCAGAAGCCATTCTGAAGGAAGTGAAACAGCGAGTAAAGGCTGAGGTATATCAAATTACATAAGAACTGGACTGAGAAAAGTGGCAAGAGGTCTGGTAAATGGACATCAACATTACTGAAGCTGTGATGGATCATCTAGGCAGAGTACAGAACAAAAGGCAGCCAACATCCAAAGAACAACTTTGGGATGTCCTTCAAAAAGCCTGGAGAACTATTCCTGAAGAATAGTTAAAGAAATGACCAGACAGCCTGCCTAAGAGAGTTCAGGCTGTGTTGAAGAATAAAGGTGGTCATAACAAATATTGACTTTCAGGCTGGTTAGAATTGTATAAACTTTTTTTTTGCCCTTTGTCCTGTATTTCCATTTATGTTTGCACATGTTTCAGTAAGTGGTTACACATATTTTCTATTTTCCTTGCAAAAAAATAAAGAAATGGGGGGGTGGTTTGAGTCTTTTTGCACAGTGCTGTATAATTTAAAACTGCTGGTTGGTCTGTTGGTCACATTGTCTTTGATGGGATCTTTGAAAGCGTTACAGTAAAAGTCAGAACAACACTGGGTTTAAAAAGTTGAAATGGTCCAACCTGTCACCATCAATTTTGTCAGCATTGTGAGAGCTTTTGCTAGGCTCAGTTTAACCCATATGTACTACAATGCCAATTTGCTTGTTCAGGAAAACTCAGTTTTAGGGGCCAAAAATTGAGAGTCTGTAAGGTTTTAATTGATTTTCATAAAGAATATGTTATCTTTAGCTTCACTGCAAAAGGTTATGACCTATGTGCAGGAATCCGTTGTGCTTTCTTCAGCCTGACAGATGATGGCCAATGTACAGTAAATAGCAGTGTTTGAAGTGAGACCAAGCTATTTTAAAAAGGCTTTCTGCACACTGTGCTCCCAGCAGGTTGTTCAAGAGCCAGACATGATCCCCCACTTGATCTGTGGACCTGCAGTAAAGGGCAAAGCCTCGGAGACAAACAACTGGCTAGATAAAAGATTGATTCTTGGTCTCATGTCTGAGTCTTTGAATGTGTCCCATTCATAGATTATCAATAGCACAGCAAGGATTTGAAAAGAAGAGAGAGGGAGGTTTATGAGGTAGTTGGAAGATGTTTGAGTTGTTTATTCCCTACAGCTTTTCTCTAACTTGAAATTTGGAGGTTATGGTGTGTGTTTTAGGTGATGCCAAGAATACGATAAACTGTATACCAAAACCAGGATTTACTGCGCAGCTAAAGTCTTTCATAATTGATGGAGCTAGCGACAGCGAGAGATATCCAGGTCAACACTTAACTGCAACCAAGTTACATAAACAGTGAGCTTCTGGTACAAAGAAGGTTGCTTTAACAACAA
>VUQH01075484.1:0-14243 GCA_015106775.1 Etroplus canarensis
CGTCTAGTTGTAGAATTAGTGTAATTGCCTAATACAAAGTCTAATTGTTGCATTTAGATTACAGACTATGAACTGACAAAGAGCTTTGTTACTGGAACCCCCGCGCCTCTACCTGGTCCGTGGAAAAATTATAAAGCATGAAACTTGTCCCTGATACAAAAATGGTTGGGGACAGCTGGCTCAGACCACCAGAATAAAGCAAATTTCCTTTTGCTCACTTCAGTGAGCATCTCCGTTTCTGGTTCAGTGAAATTGCTCTTCTGTTATGCTGATGTCTTAATTGCCATGTCTAATAACTTGTGGAGCAAACAGTTCCATCCATGGGAGCCTCTGCTTGCATTCCTGGATAAAAATGTTAGTGGAAACTGATGGTTAAGAAAAGAGGGCATGGTTGCACACTGCTTACACACATTTCCATCCCTGTTTAGATTTACAGCTAAAACTGTGCGTGCCATGTGTTAAGTTCCAGCGATTTTCAACATGTCCAGGATCCTGTTTATTTTGGCACTCTTTTCTGTATTATTTTGACTCCCTTGTAGTGTTCTGGCATGTTTAGTGTTTAGTCTGTCTCCGTCTCCAGTCCTGTTAGTGTCTCGTCCCTGTTTCCTGTTTTACTTTGAAACCTGTCTGGTCTTGTGTGTTGTGTTCAGTTTTGCTTCCTGCCCCTGATTGTCCTCACCTGTGCTCCTCACCCTCCTGTCTCCCATTGGTTGCTTTGTCTGTGTATTTATTCCCCTGTCTCCCTCCACTCCTTGTCTGGTCGTCAGTCTTCCATGGTTCCCTTGGTCTTGGTGTGTCCTGTCTAGTCTGTCTGTTCCCAGCGTTACTCCACCCAGGCTTCCATGCCCCCGTGATCCTGTCTGCCTGTTAGTTTAGCCTTCCCAGTTTAGTTTAGTTTGCCCCTGCCTGCATTGTGTATTTTCATCAGCTTGTAATAAAGCTCACTTTTTGTTGTGAACCTGCCTACCGCAGTCCTGCCTTTGGGTCCGCCACACACACACACACACACACACACACCAGAGACCTGACACAACCCTTACATCTTTCCATTTCCATTTCACATATGGCCAAATCACAGCTGTTCTCCTTTGCAACGTACCCACAGACATACAGGAAACAATCACAGGATTATTTTAATATAAGAAAACATAAAAACATGATCATTCTGGGGATTTCAAAGTCCTTTTTTTCTAGGATTTCTAAGCAGATTTAGGGGTGTTTACCAAGCAGTGACCTTGAGGGCTGAAAAATGAAATCACACAAGTACCCTAATGGCCATTTGAGGCTGGGTCCAAAAGCAATCAGTCCTCATAGACTCCCATGTTACAATGTCCAACTAAATAGAGAGCGTGTTTACAGTCTGGTACAAAAACAGCTTTGGTCTTTACAGACAGCTTTCCCTTTTCCCAGCTCTGCAGTTTTATACAGTACTGTGCAAAAATCTGGGGCGCAATTCATTTCTTTATATTTTGCTGAGGGAATGGGTAAACATGTCCAGAAATTCATTGAAACGTACAGTCATAAAATGGAAATACAGTGCATGAGGCAAAAAGAGTGTTTACAATTCTATCCAGCTTGAAAGTCAATATTTGATCTTCCAACACAACTTGAAATCTCTTAGGTAAGCTTTGTGTTATTTCTTTAGGTAGTCTTTTGGACTAGTTCTCCAGGCTTCTTGAAGGACAGTCCAAAGCTCTTCTTTGGATGTTGGCTGTCTTTCTTTTCATTCTCTATCAAGACGATCCCAAGGTGCTTCATTGATGTTGAGGTCCATTCATCACTCTGTAAGACCTGTTGCCAATGATTTTCAGCCCAGTGTGTAATTTGGCCTACCTCAGCCTTCTCTCACTGTTTCCCTTTCTTCAGAAGGACTTCTTGACAGCCACTCTTCCAGGTGAACAGTGAACTATAGCTAGAACAGCTGAAGGGCCAGATGCAGGTTCTGTGTCAGGTCTTAGCTGGATTGCTTTACCTATTTCTTAAGGACTTGACTTTCAAATGCTGTTCATCTGCAGTAGATAGTTTTTAGGCCTGCAACTTCTTTTGTCCTCTACTTATCCAGCTTCCTCAGAATTTTTCCTAAAATACAGTGCACACCATGTCACGACAAAAACAAAAAAATAAAACATAGAAAAATAAGATAAGCCTGGATGAAATGAATTAAAGACAAATACATCATAAGATTCAGTAAAAAATGTATGGTCATGAAAAAGCTCCAATCAGTGAATAGAAATAAAATAATACAATGCTAAAAATATGAAATAACAAAATGGCAATAAAAATAAATATTTGTTAAAGTTTAAAAAACATTAAGTAGAGTAAATTATGTCAAATGCAGAGTTATTGTAGTTTTGCATTTTATAGTTTTTATTTTCATTTTGTTTTGAGATTTTGTTTTCATTTCCGTTTAGTCTCAGTTAGTTTTCAGAGCGGGTTTGCTCATTTCAGCTTAGGTTGGTATTTGTCTGGGAAACACTTAAGACCTTCATATCAGAAACAGCAATACAAACACACGGCAGATGACTCCCAGTCATGAAGAGAAACACCACAGCCTTATCAGACAAATTGTCTTACTGAATTATACCAAACTGACAAAGACTGAAACTAAGTGCACATACTGTGTACTTTCATTTTCTTTTAATTGGTTTTGGGAGCACACAGCATTGTTTTAATTAGTTTTAATTGACATCAAAATTCTGATTTTTATTTTTATTCCAGTTAACTGATGTTTGTTTTTCTCATTTAGTTTTTAGTTTAGTTTTAGTTAACTATATTAACCTTGGTCAGAAGCACATACACTGAAATTCTAATCTTCTATAAGTCAATTAGTTAGCAGGTGTTAACAGGGAAGTGGATCTGTGCAATGCACACATGTTGCTTATGATGGTTGATCTGAGCTGATGAATTCATCTCTTCCAAACATGGTGCATTTCTGGATCCAAAAAAATTATATAATTGGTAGCCAGAACACTACCATTTTGGCTTCAAAACCTATGTTGCTGACATTTTTTATATACAGTCTATGGAATTTACTTGGAATAAGTATTTTATATAAGACTGAGAAGTACTACAATGCAGTATTCCAACTTGAACAAGACTGGCATTCAGCTGAGGTTTTGCTGGAGTCTCCTGAAGAAAATATCTACCTTCAGCATTTAGCTCTTCACTCAGGTGGTGGAAAGTAGGTAAAACCAAAACTATACACTGAAAAATATGTTTCCGTGTTGTTTCAGCAGGAGAGACACTTTTTTCATTACAGATACTTTTATTTTTTAATTCTCTGATTAAATTAAATTCAATTGAAAGCAGTTTGAAATTAGAATCCAACTCGGGTGTCTGCAGCCAGGGGAACACACTGATGGCTCCTCTGTCTTCTTGTCTCGCTAGAAAATTGTGGGTAAAACAGTGTGTCTGTCTGATGAAGCATCAATACATGATTTTGGAACACTTCCAAGAGAAGCGAGTTGCACCAACTCCCACTCAGAGGACAAACACACAAATAGAGTCATTACTCACAGGATTGTTTCATTTTACAAAGCAGACAGACTGGACTCAGGATGGGTCAACATGATGATAACAGATGGAATTCTTGTCGTGGAACGCAAGGTGAGATTTTTTTTTTAAAGCCGTCATTTTACTGAATAGCAAACTACAAAGCAGGTAAGGAACTGTGGCAAAGCAGCGTATTTCAAAACAAACTAACCGATTTTCCTGCTGATTTACATCAAAACGCTTCATCTGTCCGCACTCTGTGATTTTCCCCACTGTGATAGCAGGAGTCATGGCAGGCCTTTTTCAGAAGCGAAAACCAACTTTTTCCATTGATTTGATAACTTTAGCACCCCCTCTGAGGAGATGAGTTTGTAAAGGGTCCTTGATGCTGCCGGGGAGTTTAAAATGACAGCAGAGGCGCTGATTGAACTCGACATGAACTGCATTCTGCACAGCCACATTCCCATTCAGGAAGAGGCTGGTCCACAGATGTTTGAGGAAGCGACTGAAAGGTCTAGTTTGTGAGCAACTCTTACTGAGGCATTCACCTTTAAGTCTTTCACTGCATTGTTGCCACTCTTTAGTTTTGTTATAACCGTGAAATATGCCCAATATTTCAGCCGCCATCACACAAATACATCCAGTACAAATCAGACCTGTCAGCACTGTCACCTACTAGACCTTCTACATTCAACAGCTGAATCAGCACCTGACTAAAACAGTCCCAATGAGATTTGAATATAATTAACTTTGTTAAAAGTACAAGTATTACAGTGGAGGTAGAGTAGATCATCTACTAATCAGAGGTTGTTGGGGGCGGCATTGGCTCAGTGTGACTGTGAATGGTTGGGAACCAGAGGGTTGCTGATGTGGCACTGGCTCCATACTCACCTGTGGAGGCTGGAGTCACCCCATGCCCCAGTGCAAGGCACCAAACCCCCAACATTCCCCCTGGCACCCGCAATGGGCTGTCTTGTTCTCTCTCACATCTGCCTGTGTGTAAATGAATATCACTATACTGCAAGGGTGTGTACATACTGACGTAAAAGAGTGTGTTGAGTCCTGGTTGTAATTTCCCCATTAGGTGATTAATAAAGTATATTTTTTTCTTCTTCTTCTTGCCAATGCATTCATTAGTGTGTGTGTGTGTGTGTGTGTGTGTGTATGAGAACTGGGTAAGAGTAAAAAGGGCTTTGAGTCGTCAGACTAGACTAGAAAATCACTATATAATTCACCACCTATAATTATTAAAGCTGAGGCTGTGATCTAGTTTAGACAACTGAAAATGGGCTAAGTCATACATATAGAACATACACTATATGGATAAAAGTATTGGGTCACGCTTCTTAACAATTGAATTTGGGTGTATTGTTTAGTCCTATTGCTGCAGTTATATAAAATCCCACACCTAGCCATGCAGCCTACCTTCGCAATCTTTTGTGAAAAAATGGGTCATTATAAAGAGCTCCTTGAATTCAAACGTGGTACTAATAGTATGCCATCAATATAGCAAGACACTTCCTGAATTATCTTTCTTCATAGATATTCTACAGTCAACTGTAAGTGACATTATTGCACAACTGAAGTGTTTAAAATCACAGCCACTCAGCTGAGAAGTGGCACACCATGTAAAGTTACAAAGGAAGGGTGTTAAAAAGTCACCAACACTCTGCTGACTCAATAACGGCAGAAATCCAAACCTCCTCTGCCATTAGCATCAGTACAAAAACTATATACTAGGATTTTCATGGCATGATGTTCCTTGGCCAAGCAGCTGCATGTAGATCTTATACCGCAATGTAAGCATCTGATGAAGTGGTGTAAAGCACACTGCCATTAGACTCCAGAGCAGTGGAAAAGTGATGCTACTGATGGATGAGTCTGGGTTTGGCAAATTCTGAGAGACCTTTACCTGTCTGACTGTCTGCTGTGCCAACTGTAAAGTTTGCTGGAGGAGGGATAATGCTATGGGGTTCTTTTTCTGGGGTTGGACATTTTAGAAAATTCTGTTTCCAGCTTTGTGGGAACAGTTTGGGGAAGGCTCGATTCTGTTTCATTGTGACTGTGCCACAGTGCACAAAACAAGCTGCATAAAGGCATGTTTGGATTAGTTTGGCGTACAAGAACTTGACTGGCCCACACAGTGCCCTGACCTCAACCTCATCGAATGCCTCTGGGATAAACTAGAATGTAGATTGCCAAACAGGTGTTTTTATCCAACATCAGTCTGACTTTACAAATGCTCTTCCCGGTGAATGGGCAAAAATTTCCCAGACACACTCCAAAATCTTATAGAAAGCCTTCCCAGAAGAGTGGAAACTGACATAGGCCAACTCCATATCATTGCCTGTGTATTTATAATGGGAAAAGCTCCTGTAGCTGCCCCAACACTTTTGTCCATATAACATATGTGGTCATTTTTAGCTGGAAAAAGCTGTGTATTTAAGCTGCAGAATCTCCCATCTCTCCCTTTGATGTGTCAGTTCCGCTACTGCCCTGAATCACTGCCTGCTGTTTCACACTCTCCACCTCTCAGCATCCACCTGTAGGCTAGAGGTTTTTTAAAATAAAAAATGTCACCATATGTTGCAAAAAGGAGTAAGAAATTCTCCACACTATTTGGATCCAATTGAATTCTTAAAACTTTTTCACAAAGGTAACATTTCAACTGTTATAGTCATCTTTAGGCAGGTGTCGTGTCAAAGCAGAATCATTTCAAAGAGGAGACTTAAATTAGAACCAAAGATTGCGTGACATTTTTTTAAACAGATGCCAGTAAAGCATGAAAATCAGACTGCAGGGTACACGGGAATTACCGAAATCATAAAAAAAACTATGCTTTTCCATTAATTGCCTTTCAGTTAAAATTGTATGTTTACTACACATGTTTAAGTAAGATGTGCAAAGAAAAGTAAACAATAAAAATGGTTACACTTGCCACTGATCTTAGTGCATCTGTATTTATAGGAGTTGATAAGTAATGCATCGGAGTAAAAAGCTCATCTTAACCCATTTTGTGCTCAACTTGGCTGTGACTATTTCCGCTACTATGAGAGAAGTCACTGCCACAAACGGGCAGCACCTTGTAGAATGGAGAGAATGTTCTACACTCCTGTTAATTTATTTGTTATGCCAGAGGAAGAATGGTTATAATTAATTTGTTGAAAGAATCTGCAGATGACAAATTGATGATTGCAGATGAAGAATTTAGGCAATACCCTTTGCACAAAAATGTCTTGCCGCCCTTAATTTTATGCTCTCAGGTTCTTGTCAAATAGGCCTTTAATAAACTTTCACATAAGTCTCGTGAGGCTTCATGTAATCCATCATATAAAACAATGGCCAGTGCAACAACATTCAGCTTTGTGACTTTCAGATTTGCCAGTCTTTTTCTTGTTTCAGGACCATGGACAGTGCACAGTATTTCCTCCTGATTGCAGGTTGGTTGTTGGTTTGAAGAAAAAAAATGGTTGCCTGCTTTGTGCATCAATCATCCCAATTCCACAAAGATTTGAATGCTGTGTAAAATATGCATGAAAACAATTTAATGATTTGCAAATCTCATAAACCCATTTATTTACAAAATAACACAGAAAACACATCAACTGTTGAAAGCATGACATTTCACTATTTCATGAAAAATACTAGCCTCCCTTGAATTTGATGGCAGCAAAGCACCTCAAAAAAGTTAGGACAAGGCAACAAAAGGTTGGAAAAGCAAGTGGTACTAAAAAGAAACAGCAGGAGGAACATGTTGCAACTAATTATTTTAACTGGCAACAGGCCAGTAATGTCATTAGGTATAAAAAGAGAACCTTATAGAGGGAGAGTCTCTCAGAGGTAAAGATGGGCAGAGGTTCAGCAGTCTGAGAAATTGTTGTATACAAATTGTGGACCAATTTTAGATCTGTAATGTACCTCAACTTAAAATTACAAAGACTGAATATTCAATCATCTACAGTACATAATATAGTCAAAAGATTCTAAGAAGTTGGAAACATCTCTGTGCACAAACATGGCCGAACATGGCCGAAAACCATTATCAGATACTGGTGATCTCCAGGCCCTCTGGCAGCACTGCATTGCAAACAGACATGATTCTGTCATGGAAATCACTGCATGGGCTCACACGTCCAGAAATCACTGTCTGTGAACACGGTTGGCCATGCCATCCACAAATGCAAGTTAAAGCTCTATTGTGCAAAGAAGAAGTCATGTGAACATGATCCAGGAATGCCACCATTTTCTCTGGGCCAAAGGTCAATTAAAATGGACTGAGATAAAGTGGAAAACTGTTCTGTGGTCAGAGGAGTTGAAATTTCAAATTCTTTTATTTTTAAATCGTGGATGCTACATCCATCTGACTTGTTATCAGAAATCAGTTCAAAAGCTTGCATCTCTGACTGTGCCTATGTTACCAACAACTTACACATCTTAAAAGGCACCACCAATGCTGAAAGGTGTATACAGGTTTTAGAGCAACATACACCAACATACATTTCAGGGAAGGCCTTGCATATTTCAGCATGCCAGTGCATGCTGCAACTATTACAACAGCATGGCTTTATACGCTAAAAAAATTAAAGGAATGCTTTTTTAATCAGAGTATAGCCTCAAGTCAGTTCAATTTCTGGGATATTGATCTGGTCAGTTAAGTAACAGAGGGAGTTGTTAATCAGTTTTAGCTGCTTTGGTGTTAATGAAATCAACAACAGATTCACTAGAGGGCCAAAAATGAGACAACCCCAAATCAGGATTAGTTTTACAGGTGGAGGTCTCTGACATTTTTTCCCCCTCATATTTTAGGACTGTTTTTTTTTTCCATTAGTTTTGCATTTGACTAGGGTCAGTGTCACTACTGGCAATGTGAGGCCATACCTGGACCCTACAGAGGTTGCGCAGGTAGTCCAACTCCTCCAGGACGGCACAAGAATACATGCCATTGACAGAAGGTTTGCTGTCTCTCCCAGCACAGCCTCAAAAGCGCGGAGGAGATTCCAGAAGATCAGGCCATAGAAGGTCCTTAACTCATCAGCAGAACTGGTATCTGCTCCTTTGTGCAAGGAGGAACAGGATGAGCACTGCCAGAGCCCTCCAAAATGACCCCTAGAAGGCTTCTACAGGCTGGGCAGTAGCACCCTGACTGCCATTAGGTATTGGGATGAAATCCTTGGACCAGTTTTCAGATCCTACACTGTACAGTGGGTCCTGGGTTCCTCCAGGTGCATGACAATGCCTGTCCTCATATAGCAAGAGTATGCAGGAAGTTCCTGGAGGATGAAGGAATTGATACGATTGACTGGCTCCCATGCTTGCCTGACCTAAATCCAATAGAACACCTCTGAGACATTACATTTTGGTCCATCCAGCATTGTAAGGTTGCACCTCAGACTGTCCGGGAGCTCAGAGATGCTCTGGTTCAGATTCAGGAGGAGATTCACGGAGCACATGGAGGCCATACAAAGTACTGAGTACCACTTTGAGTTGCTGCAATGAAAGTTCGGCAAATTAGCCTGCACCGTTATTTTTTCACTTTGACTTTCAGGGTGCCTATGAATTCAGCCCTCTCTAGATTGATAATTTTTTTTTCCATCAAATGATGTGGCATCCTCTCCCAGTCAAGACCTTTTACCAGCTGAAAACATTTGGCGCATTTCGAAAAGCAAAATACGATGAAGAACACCCTGGACTGTTGAGCAACTAGAATCTTATATCAAACAAGAATGGGACAACATTCCTTCCCCAAAGGTCCAGCAGCTGGTAACCTGGACTGTTGTTAAAAGAAGAGGGGATGTGTTTTCTATGTTCCTTTCTGAATAAATACTGGTTTATGAGACTTGCAAATCATTGCATTGTATTTTTCATTATATTTTACACAGCATCCCAACCTTTTTGGAATCGGGGTTGTACTTAAGTCATGCTATTTCTTTATGAAACACAGTTACTTTGCCTTCAGTTATGTAACACGGATCCCCCCCTTACTAGCAGGTTTTGAAGGCATTTTACTAAAATCATTCTGTGCTGTCATGATGAGAGAAATATGTGTGTAAATCCTCCCCTTAAACTGTATTTGGCAGATTACAAGTAAAATATTCCCATTAATCTTTGTAGATTAATTGCACCCTCATCAATTCTGTGCTGCTGTTCCTGGATTGAAATGGGCATTACGGTACTCTTAAATTTGCTCAGTGTTTGCAGATCTAACACAGAATTTTCAGCCACTTGTCCTGGCCTCATGCTTATGTACCCTGATTCATAAACATGACTCTAAAAGTCTACAAGCATATGTCGGGCTGTACTTGGGCCAAATGAAGCACTAAGTCAAATGCTATTGCAACCGTGTCTTTCTAGATATTAACCAACATAAAACGTGGTGTTTAACCTGCCAGCTCTCTTTTGTACAGTCTGTGTGCTGTCAGACTGTGAATGTGAGAATAGCACAGATGATTTTCCGGCAAATTTGCAACAAGCAGGTGGGCATCATGTGTACCACCTCCTGTGCACTCCATCCAAGAAGCTCCCAGAGTATTTCTAGTAGTAAATGTCTGAAGTGGCCCACCTCACGCTGTGTGCTGCATGATAGAAAGGACTGCTGTGAATAATCTAATTCTCTTGATATTGTCATGTGTGAAAACACCATTTTTACCATCTTAATTTAGAATACAGCTAAATGCAGCCAAGGCTGAAAGGAGTGTGATTTGCTTTGCAGGAATTTTCTGACAAAAAAAGTAAAAAAAAAAATAAAATAAAATACAGAATTGCTAAAGTTATTTCACTGCAGTTTGAGAGAATAGTGATTGCCTGCACCAAATTCCACTTCAATAAGACTGACACTTTTTCAGACACTGCATCCAAAAAAAGAGGTAAGTTCATGGTGGCACTAGAAGACAAGTCATTAATTCCTGTGGGAGCCATGAAGGTTTGCATAAAATTTTGTGCCAATTCATTCAGTATGCAGTCATTTGAAAAACTAAGCACACCCTTGATTCAGTACCTAGTAGAATTGCTTTTAGCAGCAATAACATGAAGTAATTGTTTTCTGTACGACTTTATCAGCCTCTTACATTCTTGTGGAGGAATTTTGGCCCATTCTTCTTTACAACATTGCTTCAGTTCATTGAGGTTTGCAGCTCTCTTAAGGTCCTGCCACAGCATTTCAGTCAGATTGAGGTCTGGACTTTGAGCCATTGCAGCACCTTTGATTCTTTGTGATCAACTTAATGACTGCAAGGTGCCCAGGTCCTGTGGCGAGAAAACAAGCCCAAATCATCACCCCTCCACTGCAATGCATGACAGTTGCTATTAGGTGTTGCTATTAGGTGTTTGTGCTGATATATTGGTTTTTCACCAAACATGGTGCTGTGCATTATGGCCCAACCTCTCCATGTCGATCTCATTTGTCCAAAAGACATTGTTTCAGAAGTCTTGTGGTTTGTTCAGATGAAACATTGCAAATCTAAGCTGCGCTGCGATGTTCTTTCTAGAGAGAAGAGGCTTTCTTCTGCGAACCCTTCCAAATAAACCATACTTGTTCAGCCTTTTTCTAATTGTTCTGTCATGAACTTAAGTAGACTTTTCAGATGTCTGTACATGAGTGTTTATTTTCCTGACATTTTACTTTTATTTCCTACATTTCAACACAAAAGCCTTGAATTTCTACTCCTTACATTTTCTAAACATGCTTGTTACTTTAGGTTTAACACATTTGAGGAGAGTTATTTCGTGTCACTGCACCTTTTCAACATCAAACTAATTTGAACCAAAATAGAGGGAACAATAAGACATAAACACAATCCTATTGGTGCCTGACGTAAAAGACAGAGACATGAAAGCGGTAAAAAAAACAAAACATATAATTTATGCATTATTTATAGCAGGGTTCTCATTTTATCTTTAAGTGTGGGAGCAAATCAAACATCTACAATGTTGGCAACAGCAAACACAGCAAGTTTTTTAAAAATCTGCTTTGTTTTTCTATGACTGTATTCTACAAATTGACTGTTAAAGCCGAGTACATCCATTAGAATAATTAATAGAAGTTCAAATAAATGTCTTATTCCCATATACTGATATTTTTATATTAATATGACTTGAGCTTCAGTTAGCTTTGCACAAAACAGCTGGTAGAAATGGCATTCAAAGAGCACCTTTTTACTTTTATACTTTGATTACATTGCGGAACCTGTACTTTTTCACTTTTGAGTAAATAAGTTGAATGAATAGTCTAACTTCTACCACCAGAGTCTTTTTTAACAGTAAAGTATCTGTACTTTGACTTGAGCAAGAAATATGTGTACTTTTACCACCTCAATTTAAACATTTAACATGCTAACTGAGGCCTGTAGAGTCTGACGTGTAGCTCTTGTTTTGGTTTTTTATGGAGTTTCTTCGAGCATTGGATGGTCTGAGCCTGGAATGGGACGTTCACTCCTGGGAATATTGTGACATTGTTTTAACACCAACCTGAATGCTCCATAGCAGCATCTGCCAAAACTCCTGCTTTTATAAAGGTAGTCACACTGGCTGATGATTAGTGTGCTACTTACACTTAATTCCTATGGAAGAGGTAAGAGTGTACTTGTTTTTTTTTGTTATTTTAATAGGACTGCATATAGGGTTTTGCCTGCAGCTGGAGCCAAAGAAAACAATCATGGAATCACCAGAGTCATCAGAATCCACCCTCTGGGGACCATCATATTCAGAGTTTTTGAGACACTTTAGTTTTTGCTGGCATACAGACAGTTAAAAGACACACCGCTTTAGTTACACAACCATAGTTTATTACTGATGTCATCACTTACACAGACAAAGGAAGTGTTGGCGATACCTACTAAAAGGTGACCAGCAAATCATACTTGAGTAACTAGTTGAAGACAGCTTCAGGAGCACCGCTGTCATCGCCCAGCTGGCGGCCAGATGCTGTGTTTAATTTACACTCCACTCTTGTCAAAAATCTGAACTCCAGAGCTGCAATACAAAAAAAAAATCTGATAGAAGTGGCAGGAAATGACAGGATGATTTTCAGAGGAACTACAGACCACAACTGGATTCCACTCACTGCCTGTTAACAGCTGCTAGATTTGATAAGTTTATGCCATTTTTAGCGCTGGTTTGGTATAGCAGTTCTTCAGTTCTCACACTTCTTGCCTGTGTACCTCTTTGAAAATCACCCTGTATAAATATATTTAACCCAAACTTTTCAAACCACACTTTGTTAAAGAAGAAAGCCACGACACATGTTGTGTTCGATATTTGCAATGCTTATACAACATACCGACCTGCTGTTCACCCTGGACAGCTCGTGATGCAAAAAAAAAAATAATAATAATAAACCCCTGTAAAGGATGTATTACTAACACATAGGCAAAGTTCACCGTTGTATTCCACTACAAGCAGTATGATGTCAGAGATTAAATCCTGTTGTCCGGTAAGGCTAACCATATGGAGTTCTTCACAAAGAAGCACCGACTGATCAGTACTTTTACTAGGATTGGCTCCTCTTTTGACGTCTGTAGAGTTCAGGAAGAAGCATTCAGCGTTTTCCAAAGATTAATTGCAGTCTAGAAGAAAGGGTGTCTCTATTTACAGAAAGGTCCTTTGCATTGCTCTCTTCTCTTCTGACGATCCCACAGACCAGGACTGTTGGTTCACCTGGGTCAGAAGAAGCAAAGTCAGGCAAGCTACAGCATCATCAGAGCAAAGCTGAATATATTTCAGTGAATTGCAGATCTTAACATTATTTTTAATGCCTGAGATCATAACATGAAGAAAAAAAGACAGCTGAATAGAAAAACTCTAAAGCACAGCTACCAGTTATGAAACTAAACTTCATCCACAGAATACTCCTGCCTACGCTGACTGACATGTCAAATATGTTGGCAAAGCAACAAAGCAATCATATGCATAATTCAAGAATAATCTGAAGTTCATGTTTCTGTCTTGTTGTTTACTTTTGATTTGAGAAAACTGAGTTCACGTTCAGAAGCATCTTAAAAAAACGCAAAAAGAGCATCACACGATAAATAAATGAAGAATTGCTGTGTACACTGTAAAAAAAAATCCTAATTTTATGGTTAATAACTCTAAATTTTTACAGTAGTTTTTCTGTTTTTTAGAAATAGTATACAAAACTGTAAAATTACAGACATTATCTGTAAATTAACAACCCAGTTGTTTTTTTTAAAGTATTATGCCAATAATGACAAATTACATTTATTTCTCTTTTTTTAATGGAACAATTACTGTA
The DNA here is from genome assembly GCA_015106775.1 of Etroplus canarensis. Lineage (NCBI taxonomy): Eukaryota > Metazoa > Chordata > Actinopteri > Cichliformes > Cichlidae > Etroplus > Etroplus canarensis. The sequence goes on from VUQH01075484.1 coordinate 13,739, forward strand.
TTATTATATGCAATGTTTTCTACTCTCTTAAATTACAGTCAAATTTATGTAAAATGACAGAAATTATCTGTAACTAAATATGTAGCTCGTTATATAAGGGTTTATGTCCATACTAACAATCTATTTTTTTTTACTGTAAACTGAAGGTAAATCTTATTAGTTTTATATATGTGTACTTTTATATTCAAATTGTAATTAAATATGTTTCCCGTTATATAAAGGTTTATGTCCATACTAACAATCTAACATTTTTCTCTGTAATTATAAGGTAAATCTTACTAGTTTTCTTTATTATTTTTTGGGGGGGGCTTTTTGCCTTTATTTCTGATAGTGAATCTTGAATCTTGTTTTCTTGAAATCATATTTTCAATACCACGCTGAGACAACTGATATTGGCTGTCACACAATATTGCTTTGAGCATGATTGGTTGATGTGGATGTCAGTCAAAGAAACGAGCCAATCACAACTGTGCGCGCCTTCATTTGAACCTACGTCTGTTTGAAT